>JAGFNQ010000301.1:40812-339331 GCA_024364735.1 Boesenbergia rotunda | reverse complement strand
CATTATTAATGTATAGATACTACAATTCTCACTCATATTGGTTAATTATATAAATACAAATGGAGTGTTAAAACACCTATATATATTAACATCAATGTAGATATTCTAATATATAATTTTAATTATGAATAGCATTGGACTTATAGTAATTTTTAAAATTATAGTAGTGCCTTTTAAAATAAATAAAAAATAGAGGTCCATATATGCTAAAGTCTTAAACAAATTTCTCTTTAATTCAATTGACATAATATGATTTAATTAATATTATTTAGTAAAGATTATGAGTATAAAATTTGCAATATCAAATTTCTTAACAAAATTATTTGATTTCTTGTTTTAAAAATGTCATACATATTCTTCTTTTTAAAAAAAAAAACTCTAATCCGCATTATTAAGTAAAGATTCAGTTTTAGAATATTAAAGTGTAAAATCGCAATAAAAAAATCATCATTTCCTGAGCAAAAGTTTTAAATTGAATTAATCTATTAAATTAATCAAATTTAAAAAGTTAAATGAGTTATTTCAAAATATAGATTTTTTTTAAAAAGTATATTATTTCAAATAATTCGATTTGATTTTAATATTAAAACTACTAATTCGATTAAATTTAATAAATCAAAATTTAACATTATTGTTTAAAATCAAACATTACAATAGCGGATGCATTCCCCTAATTAATTTGATTAATTTTTTTAAAATTAAATTAATGGAATCATTTTATTTGATTATTGTTAGAAAGTTTGATCTGTTCGTAAATTCAAATTTTGTTTTTATTTGTTCAATTACGATTTAATTAATTTCGTCGATTTGATTTTAAATTGATTATTCATATCTAATTTTACCGAATTGATTAGTATTAAGAAAAAAAATGGGTAAATTTTTTAGCTAAGTTTTTAGCTAAGGAAGAATAGATTACTTGTTGGTGCCCCGGTTGGTTTTGATGCGATCAACCAAGTTAGGTTAGGTCCTGTTGGTTTTAATCCCTCTGCTAAGTGTGCAGGAACTTAGGTACGGAGGAAGTCAAGCGTAAGACGCAGTGGACGAGAAGGATTGCGCGGAAAAGTGAGCTGATGGGCTCAGTACAATCCGAGGGACGCGGAAGCTGCGGAAGAGTACACCGGTGGAGCGAGAAGGACGTGCGCGGTATCCGAGGGACGAGAAGCCGGGAGGAAGGACGCTCGAGGGGCGAAAGGCCGGAGTCGGGTTCGGGTGAGCCTAACTTCGGTTGGCCGGAAATCACCCAGAAGACGAAGAATCAAAAAGACTAGTCCAAGCGCCTAAAAGAAAAGAAAAAATTATTTGGTGCCAAGGAGGATCGAACTCGAGACCTCAACAAAACACACTAACCCACCTACCATTTGGGATAAAGGGTAATTGCAATGAAATGTTGCCAATATTCAAAAAGACTGGTCCAAAGAAAAGAGAAAATTATTTAGTGCCAAGAAAGATCGAACCCGAGACATCAACAATACACGGTAACCAACTTACCATTTGGGATAAAGGGCGATGGCAATAAAATATTGCCGATATTACTACTTAGAGATTAGAACAGCGACATGGAAATTCAAACAGCCATCTCGAGCGGAAAGATAAAGTTTTAATTAAAACTTTATTTCTTAAAAGATAATGTTACATTATCCTTTAATTAAATCCAATGGATGTAGTTTAATCCCATCCAAGATCAACCATCCAGATTACATCCATGGATCAACGGCCAAGAGAAAAGTCATCAGCAATCAGCAATCTAGATTCATTCTCTTAGGCTATAAATAGACTTAGAGGTTTTGCTTTAATTGTCATTCAATCAATACTATTGTAATTCTCTAAGTTTAGTGATCTTCAGTTGTAAGGCTTCTCCGCCACAAGGAGATTTTTTTTTTAGCTTTAACCGTCTTGGAAGTAACGACTAAGTTGCAACCAAGTTTTTTTTAATAGACGAGTTTCCACCACTTTTCATTTATTAGCCGTCTATTCACCCCCCCCCTCTAGCCGGACCAACCTGATCCAACACATCAGTGAGTTTTACTCAAAACTCACTGATATACCTAAACCACTCCTTCAGACCCTGCTTTTTAATATGAAATTAAGTGTTTTGATAGATTTTTTATATATTAATATATTTTTAAAATAGAAAAAAAATTTGAGTCCATGTCGGGCCTGAATCAAAAGATTTCAAGCCCAACGTGAGCCTGAAATAAAAAATTTCAGGCCCAGCGTGGGCCTGAAATCAATAGATTTCAGGCTCACGTTCTTTTTTTCAAATTTTTTTTTACATTAATATATTTATTAAATATTATTTAATATATTAATTTTTATTAATCAAATATAAAAATTATTTATTTATATTTTTAAATAAGTTAGATGAGATATTTTTTAATTGAAATATTTTTTCGATTTTACCTTACGTTTTTTAGTTTAGCGTCGATTCCATAATATATTATTTTAAAATAAAAATCTGAAAAAACATTTGCAGACGTCTCGGAATTTGTTACTGAGAGAGAAAGAGAAAGGCAATACATAGCAGGAGGGGTATAAGAGGAAGTTCACTAAAATGAATGCGCCCTTTGATGAAAATGAAACCATGGTATGCCTTTTGGTAAATATCAATTCTTGGGTGCGCCCTTTGGTAAATTGTCGAATATATTTCGTTGCAATATTGCGACGAATATGTTTCGTTGCAATATTGTGACGAATATTATTCGTTGCAAATGTCCAACAAAAAATATTCATCGTGAAATTCGTTGCATTTTTGCGACGAATATGGGTTCGTTGGAAATCGACAACGAATATTTCTTTCGTCGCCAAATTTATTGCCAAATTACAACAAATTTGGCGATGAAAAATATTATGACGCTAAATTGCGACAAAATTTTTTTGTTGCAAATTAGGTTGTTAATTTGGGACGAATATTTTTTTCATTGCAAATTTTATCGTAAATCTGCAACAAAAACAAAATTCATTGCAAACTATTGTCGCTAAAAAATTATTTTTTTTTAGTGAATTAGCAATCACAAGCAAAGAATTAGCCTAAGTAGAGATATATAGATATATTTATTTCTTGATATTATCTTTTAGATAAGTGTGGGATCAATAAGATGTGTTTTTAAAACCCTTAATAATCATATACTTTTAAAATTATCTATCATAAAGGGCCGTTTTAATTTTTCAGTTTGAATGAGTCAATGTGTTGCTTTGGCAAAAATGGCTTTTTGCCCACATTTAATTTGTTTTAACTTAAAAATAATTTTAAAAAATAAGTTTGCTAGATTTAAGGAAAAAATATGACATTGTATAAAGTTTTTTCTTTAGTTAATTAGTAATTAACTAGCAACAAGATTAATTAAACTATCTTATTGAATTAGCATTGCTAAATGAAAAATTGGTAAGTTTTGATTAATTGACAAAAAAAATATGAAAGTGATTTTTGGAAATTAGAATAAAAAATAATATCTGCAGACATAAACAAATCCAAAAAAAAAAATTCCTTTTTAGCACTGTAAACGCAATGTGAAAAGACAAAATTACGCCTGCCTCCATGCATGCCTACCATATATTATACGGATTCTTAATGCAGGCTTATGAAGCGGACCGTCGGCGATTTATTCTATTCGATCCTCGCTTCTCCGCAGCTACCGCCGACGCCGCCGCCTCCGTGTTCCTATCCGCCGCGGTAATCGCTTATTTGCTCGCTCACAAGTGGCAAGTGGTGAAGCGCAGCAGCCCTTTCTTTCTCGACGGTAAAAATCTCTTCTTTTGGGCTCGTTTTGTTTGCAGAGACAAGTTGCTGCTTTGTTAGTATTTCATTACCTCTTCGTTCTAGGTTTAGTTTTCCGAATGTATGAATTGAGTTCTCTCTTTATTTTCCCTTCTTTTTTCGTTCTCTCTTTGTTTTCGCCTTTTTTCTTCTAAAGAGAAATTGCTGCGTTTGGGGTTTAGGGATTTTAGAGGTCGAGATGACTTTGATATGGGATTTTAACTTCGATTGTTCCCTTGTTTAGATAGATTATGATTCTAATTAAAAAGAGAATCTGAGATGAATTCTATTCTTCTTTCAGCATTGTTTCCGTATTTCACTTGTGGAAATTTCTAATTTTTTTCTTCTCTTTATAATCTGAATAGTATAAGTTATCCTTCTATTTTTCATGTTTTACTCTGTTTCCAACATGCAGAAGGATCAACAATAAACTAGATAGGGATTGGACTAGATTTATTTATTTACTCTGGATTGATCTTACAAACGTATATGTTAATGAATTCAGCAATACTCTTTTAACTTTTATTTTTTTTACAATTAATGGAGTTCTGCATTATGATAAACACTACCGTTGCAATTTTGTAGTCTTCTTCTTCCTTCAATATGGAACCAGGGGACAGTTATCACCACGGTGCTAATCTCCATAACGTACTTGACAATAAACTAAAGAAGGCTGAGAATCCCTTTTCTAGTGAATTCATCAATGAGGCTGGCAAGCTCGAAAGTTCTTCTCCATTCCTAGGAAACTCAAGCAGCCTATCAAGTACTCCTCGATCTAGATTGGTCTTACCAAACTCCCTGTTTGATTATCAGCATAATTTTAGTAACCATTACGGTCCCTCTTCTTCTGGTGTTAATCGAGACAGAGATGATTTTGATACGTTTTTTAGGCAGACGCCAAATGTTCTTCATTCTTATTTTGAGTTGCCCAACCCATTAGCTGGTCATAAGGACAAGGTTAGTTTGGATCGAGCCATGTTAGACTTGTCAATTGAACATTATGTTACCTCGGCATTTGAGTACATGAATCTCGGTGATAGAATTGCTTCTAATCCAAATTGCCATATTTCGGAACAAGCTTCGTGTAGTCGTGCTTCCTCACCGGATACAACAAGAGGCAAACAGATTGCAGAAGATGATCAGCAGCAAATTGAAGCCAATGGCTCTGCTTTGGAGCCTGTAAATGCTCGAGTTTGTCATCCAATATCACAGCAGCAGTTCTATATGGATGCAACCTTCCGAGAACCTTCGCACCAGCAGTTGAATTTTAACCAGCAGTGCTATACGGATGAGAATTTTAACCAACAGTACTATACGTATGAGAATTTAAACCGTCAGTACTGTACGTACGAGAATTTTAACCAGCAGTACTATACGGATGAGACCGGTGGCGAACCATGGCATCGGCATTGCTATTTCAAGGATGAGGAGAACTATACATGTCACTATATACAACAGCTTCAAAACCAAAGTTCAGGGCATGTTCCTGGAATTCGATCATATCTTCCTACTTCCATTTCTTATGGATCAGCACAAGGGAATGCATATCATTATGATACTGCCAATGTGTTTAACAGAAATTATAATTCTTCAGAGCTCGGAAGATGCCGTTGCGAATACGGTCACCTGTCAAACAGCTCTTCGGTCTCTAGGCAACTTGAGCGTTCACCTGCTTATGGCCAATGCTCAAACTTGGTTATTCCAAGAAGAGGAAATAGTTTGGCAGGTAATTTTGAGGAAAATTCGTTTGGCAATAGCTTTAGAGAATTACGTATATCTGAAAACGCTCCAGACTACGGTTTGGTTTTCCGAGAAGGAAGTCGTGAAGAAGATAATGAGATGTTTGATAATCTGATCGATGATTTTGTCGGGCATATGACCAATTCCTTGTCGAGTTTTCTCGTCCAGAAGATGGTAAAGAAATGTAATGAAGAGCAAATAACAATACTAGTTGAGAAAATTTCGAGGTCTGGATTCGGACTCTTTAAACTCTGCTGCAATCATCATGCGTACGTATCAATATATTATATCTTGTGATTGGACTTTTGTGTAATTAAATATTGATATCCTTTTTGTCCTTCCTTGACAGGACTCGTGTTGTTCAGAAGATTATCGAAAAACTCGGACGCGCTGAGCAATACCTCATGATTGTAGTAGCTCTGAAGCCTCATGTGTTGGCTTTGATAAAGGATAACAATGGCAGCCATGTCGCAGAGTGCTGCTTCAGGTTTCCACCGGAATACAGAGAGGCAAGTGCAGCCTCCTACTTTTAACTTCTGATCATATTTGGCATCTCATAGAGATGCTTGTTTTGAACACGTTAATTAGATTCACTTTGTTCAGACACTTTTTGAAGCTGCGGTCGCTAACTGTGTGGACCTAGCAAGGGATGGTCCAGGCTGCTGCTTTCTTCAGAAATACATGCAATTCGTAGAGGGGGATCAGAAATTCCTATTGCTGAGAATGCTCACGTCAAATGCTTACGACCTTTCGCAAGATCCTTCCGGGTACATATGCACCTTTACTTGTTATCTGCCTCTTCTTTGAAATGTATAGACTATGACTTCGGCTGCACTGAGCAGAAACTACGTGGTGCAACATATTCTGGAACAAGAAATTTCCTGGGCAACCAATGCAATCCTCGATCAGCTGGAGGCATATTACACAGTTTTATCGTTGCAGAAAGTCGCCAGCCATGTCGTGGAGAGATGTTTCATAGCTGCAACAGGTGAGAGACAGGCCAGCATGATCATGGAGCTGATCAGAGATCCTCGTACTCTTCTTCACATCTCTCAGAATCAGTATGGGAATTATGTGATTCAAACAGCTCGAAAGCAATGCACGGTTGGGCTCTGCCATTTTTCCCCTCGTCTTAAACCTTAATCTGAAGATTTTCTGATAATTTAAATTTTTCTTACTGAACAGGGTGCGTTACAAGCTGCTTTTCGTGAGGCCATCAAGAACCTTGCTCCAGAACTCGGTTGTAATCCTTATGGAAGGAAAGTTCTTGCGAGTATAAACCGCAAAAAGTAGTTGATTTCTGCATCAATTTTCATTGATACACTTCTGTCTTTGTTTTTTATGTTCCCGTCGAGTGCAAAGAGTCCGGTTGATATGTTTCTGATTTTGTATCGAGTGACGAGTGTTGTTTGTAGAAACAAAAAGTCCTTGTTGTTTTCTGGCAAAATAATTTTGTTTTTACATTTCCACTTGTGACTTGTATAATGAATATGTTTGCAGAGCCTTCGTATTTATTTGAACGTTAATATATATTATATTTTTTAAAATATATTACTTAACACACCTAGATTCCCGTATTGATTTGAACATGCATTAACACGCACTCATGTTCATATTTATTTTTATTTTATATTATATATATATATATATATATATATATATATATATAATTTTATACTTGTAATTCCATATAGTCAGTTGTCTTTCCTTAAACACCCTTCTCTTGGGATCCTCCGGGCAAGGAAAAGTATTAACGAAAGTATCCAATTCCAGATATATTTCATCCGTTAGATAATACTCCTTTATATATTGAGTATCGTTCACCATGAAATTAATTAATGAGAATGCATGTCATATCCACAAGTCTTAAGATGAAACAGCTTCAAACACAAGTATTGGTGACCCATAACCTCTTGTAAACTATCCTTTCCAAGCATTTGGACAATTTTTTCATTTATAATGCATACAATTAAGGCTACCCAATATGTCAGGGAAGTTATGTCTCTCATTATGCATTTGAAGAAGACGTTGAACATTATTAGCATTTGACTTTCTTAAGTATCGATTACCAAATAGTTCAACTATATATTTACAAAACTTGAAAAGACATGTGATGGCAGTTGATTCATCCATGCATAGGTACTCATCAAGATGGTTAGAAGGGACAACATAAGCCAATTGATGAATCATAACCGTGCATTTTATAGTGGTGACAAGCTTTTTATTCTTGTAGCATCATCCATATGTTGAAAATATGATGAATGATTCTTAAGTGCAATTACTATGTGAAGAAATAACTCTTTTCGCATTTGAAATCACCTTCGAAATATTTGATCTGGATGCACCAGATTTGTAGAGAAATAATCATTGACGAGTCTCATGCACCTGACTTCACGATTTCTTCGGATGAACTTTCTTCTTCACCACATCTCATTATTACTTTGATATGCTTTAAGTATTTCTCGACATTGTTGTAGTATCAATAATATTAGTTCTTCCTTTGGATCATAACCTTGGTCATCAACTTCAAATTGGACTTCGTTTTCACTTGTGGAGCTAGAGCTAGAGTTGAACCTGCTGGAATTTTGAGACATTTTAGAGAAAATGAATTTAAGTATATTTTGAGACATTTTAGAGGAAATGAATTTAAGTATATGTGTTTGTCAAATATTATATTTTTAGAATGAAGAATTGCATAAGACAATGTGTCTATATATATTATTTTTACCTTGCAACAGCTAGTTTCTAATAGCTAATTTCCAACGGCTACTTTGTAACAATTACTTTTCAACGACTACGTTATATTAATTGAAATTTTCATTAAACGATAGGGGAATGACATTAATTAAAAATTACATTAATTGAAAATGAAATAATACTAAAAATTGAAGGTTGAGTCCACATTTTAGATATTCCAACCCCACATAATCTCTGACATATGTGTTCATGAAAGATAGCTGCTCCTATGTCGTTTGTGAAGTGTCCTTGGAAAAGATTATGTATTCCTTCAGCTTAGTTGGTGATTTTTAGCTTCAGATGTGGCTAAAGTTGTTTTTGCTTTCATCTCCTCTATTTTGAGTTTTTTTGTTTGACTTCAACTACGGTCTTTTTTATGCTTGTATTCAGTAAATTTTGAAAATATATTATTGTAGTTTATTGTCATATCCTCGATGGTCGATTTGGGTTGTGCCTTTCCCCTTGTATTTGCTGCCTTCCGATTCATTGAACGAGTGTTTTCTTGATTAATTAATTAGATCTATATCTAGACTTTTATCTTTGTTGGATGAGGTGTTGTTTGCCCTTGACTCCGAGGTCCCCGCGTTCTTCTTGACAACAAGGAGATTATCAGCAAACTGTGCAGTAAACATTGAACGGTCTTTAACGATTCTCCACACATGCTCAAGATTAAAAGCAGTGTCGTTATTTTCCTCGCGATATTTTTCATATGCAAGCTGCAATATATCCTCATCACTATGTCCGCTTTGTTACACACTCTAAACGCTATTGTAATTTATATTAAAGCGATATATCTTTTTTTGGATTGTAGTATGTTAGTGTGATCGTATCACACTTGTACTTTTGCTCAGTGAACCCACAGGATGATTTTCATTGTAGTAACTTACAACACGTTCCAAAAAGCATCCATCTTTTGATCATTATCGATGATTAGGTTATCACTAATAGTGACAATAGATCTCGCTAAGATCTCGTCTTCAACCTTTTTTCAAGTTGACCGCTTTCTCCTACCCTCAATTATTGAATTTGCCTTTTCCAAATTTCCGAGGTCATTTGGAGATTCACTTTCGCAGAGTTAAGTCTCTAGAATAGTAGTCGGTGTTGCAGGTTCCTTCCCCATCGGAGATGTAGTGGGCAATGTTGTTGCTTATGGATTAGAAAATTCATGAAATGAAGACCGCGTGAAATATGGATTACTCATATTTTGCTAATATTCGGGTGTAGCATTTGACGCCAAGCTCGAGGGGCGTTATTCGGATGATTCAAAGAATTTTCAAAATCTCAAAAATTATGACTATATTGTAGAATAAATAGGGAATTTGGAAATTAGGTAGAAGAAATAGATTAAGAATATTGATAATTTGGTGAAATTTGTGAATTTCTTGTATGTTATGATAATTCAAGAAATTTTATAAAAAAAAATCCTTCTATTATTTTCATCCATTTAGGATAAAAAAAATAGGAATATACAAATATAAATTAAATATAAATTTGAGATAATAGGATAATAGAGAAGAAATTTTAGGAGTGATTAATGATATAGAATAATGTATTTGGATGAATGAAATAATTTGTTGAAATAGATAAGTATATGAAGAAATATTTGAAAATTTATTTGAATAACCATTATTCATAGCGATGGAATTTATCATTTTTTTAAAAAAATTATAAAATCTAATCATTCAAAGACGGTCGAAATTTATCATGTTTTATTTTTTTATATAAAATTTCATCATTCAAAGATAATTGGTAATTTCTCATTTTTTGAATTCTTTTATAAAATATATTTTGCTTTCAAATAATTGAACATTATTAATGTATAGATATTACAATTCTCACTCATATTAGTTATAAATACTAATGGAGTGTTAAAACACCTTTATATATTAACATCAATGTAGATATTCTAATATATAATTTTAATTAGTGAATAGCAATGGACTTATAGTAATTTTTAAAAATATAATAGTGCCTTTAAAATAAATAAAAAATAGAGGTCCATATATGCTAAAGTCTTAAACAAATTTCTCTTTAATTCAATTGACATAATATGATTTAATTAATATTATTTAGTAAAGATTATTGATCCGGCCTAGCCCACGGGTGGCTCGGCCGACCAGCCTAGCACCACGTCAGGACAGGAACGAGATAGGGGTCCCTAGGGGTCCAGTGAATCATGGGACTCGCGTAAGCGAGTAAGCCGATAGAGTCTGGCCCAGCCCCACCTGCCCGAAGACAGCCAGAAGTCTGAGACCCAGGGAATCCTCGAACCCCACAGTCGCCCCGCCCTGGGTCAGGATGAGCGAGCCAACCCCGAGCGCCCCTGGCCTCGCGCGCCCCCCAACTCGGCCGCTCGGCCGGGTGACTCAGGAGCCGGTGGAGCGGTTACATTTCCGCCTCCCGCTTCTCACTCGGGGCGTACTCTACGCCACTCGGGAATGCTATCTATAAAGGCCAATATCACGCGGGCGTTTGATCAGGAGCCTGCCTTGGGATCCGCCTTTCCTTTAGTCATGCTCATTCCCTGAGACCAGACTAGTAGAAGAAGTACGAGGTTGGTTGGTGTAGACCTAGTACCATTCAGGTTCAAATCGCGGATATCCCGCTGATACCTTAATCCCCCGCCACCCCATACCACGACCACTTGCATTCTTGTCAGGCCGAGCGGCGCCTAACGATGCACATTAATGAGTCGGCAGTGCCCCTTGCCTTATTTGGGCATGCATCGTCTCACCCTGCCAACACTGGTCACACCCTACCCTGCGCTCGCTTACGGCATGGAGTGGCAGGCCGGGCAGAAACTGTCGGCTTCCCCGGCTATATAAGCCTCTCCGCTCCTCTTCGCCCAGGTACGCACAATAGTGTTCTCGCTACTGTTCCATTGCTTTTGTTTTTCCACCACCAAGGACTGACTTGGCCGTCGGAGTGTTTTGCCCGGGATTTTTTCCGGTGGGTTCGCTAACAGTCTTTTTCTTGCAGATCGAAATCAGTATCAGCAGCTCGATTGCGACCTTCAGGAGACCATGTACTCTTGAGAATCCACCACGCTTCGCGACATAATCAATTATGAGTATAAAATTTGCAATATCAAATTTCTTAACAAAATTATTTGTTTTCTTGTTTTAAAAATGTCATACATATTCTTCTTTTTTAAAAAAAATCTAATCCGCAATATTAATTAAAGATTCAGTTATAGAATATTAAAGTGTAAAATCGCAATAAAAAATCATCATTTCCTGAGCAAAAGTTTGAAATTGAATTAATCTATTAAATTAATCAAATTTAAAAATTCAAATGAGTTATTTCAAAATATAGATTATATATATATATATATTATTTCAAATAATTCAATTTGATTTTAATATTAAAACTACTAATTCGATTAGACTTAATAAATCAAAATTTAACATTATTCTTTAAAATCAAACATTACAATAGCGGATGCATTCTCCTAATTAATTTGATTAAATTTTTAAAAATTAAATTATCGAATCAATTTATTTGATTATTGTTAGAAAGTTTGATCTGTTCGTAAGTTCAAATTTTGTTTTTATTTGTTCAATTACGATTTAATTAATTTCGTCGATTTGATGTTAAATTGATTATTCATATCTAATTTTATCGAATTGATTAGTATTAAGAAGAAAAAAATCGTATGAAAAATTTTCAGCTTACTTGTTATCAAATGAATTTCTAAATCCATCAATGAAGCAGTTTTTCGTCTGCCAGACTTTCTCTTCCTCACGAAGAGGCATCGCGCGACTGTGCGAGGCGGCACCGAGCAAGGTCATTATGAGGTAATTCATCTTGAGGTTCTTGAGGCTCTCTCGCCCTGGCCGCCGTCTCTCACGCCTTCTTCCTCCTATACCGCTTCACTGATCATAGCGTCGGCGTCATCTCGGGGAGATGGCTTTGGAGCAACATATTCGGAAGCGGCAAAATCCGCAGGGAACAAACAATCCGGGACGAAGCAAGTCTCATCCTTATCCGGATTATTCTTTTTGCCACCACGAGTCTCATCCTTATCCGAGCATCCGCTGCCAGGGAACCGCCGCCTGTGCCGGCGTACGAAGAACTCAACAGAAACAGCGGAGGACGCCGAAACCGAGGAGTGAGAGAAGAACTACAACGGTCGCAACGGTGCCGGAGCTATGTCGAGAACGAGGCGCAGAGCGCGAGCTAGGGAAGGTGAGGTAGGAGGCGGCGGAGGGGAAGAAAGGGGTGGTGGGAATTGGGTAGGCTGGCGAGCCGGAAGGGGGCTCAGTCGGAGAAATGGGAAAGAAAGGGACGTGGAGCGCCCTCCGGCTGCTGGAGTTGACATCGCCAGCGGTGGAGGGAAGAGCAGAGAGAGGTGAGAAGCTGAGTATGAGCAGAGTGTCTGTCCACCTCCAGCATTATGCCAGTGTTGGTCCCAACGAAGCCGAGAAGGTCGCACGGCTGCTTGCCTCGCACATCTTCGCCTTTTTCGTTTTCTTTTCTTTCTTCCACTTCCTTCTGCGGGCTGTCCATGATTTATCTTACCCAATTTGAAAAGAGATCGAATTAAATTTTGTCCGAAATTGAAATTTAATTCACTGTTTAAAACACATTTTAAGTTAGAAATTAATAAAAAATTAAAATTCAATTCCTTTCAAATAAATTAGACCTAATAAATCTTTCAAAATAAATCAGACCTAAAAATTTATAAAAAAAATTATTCTAACAAATAAAAATTACTAAATAGTTTTTATTTCTCAATGAGTATCATTTTGAATGAAAAATAAAATGATAAAAATATAAAAATTTAATTTAATTATCAATTATGATGGATTTTAAAATTAAAAAATTCAATTTAATTTTATTATGGATTTTAAAATTAAAAAATTCAATTTAATTTTATTATTTATTAATTTATTTCAAAAATGAGAATTGAATTCGCACAGCCGCTTACCTTCCCTTCTGTTTTCTCCTCCATTCTTTTCCTTCGCTCGAAGGATTTTTTGTTCCGCAACGACTCCTTTCCCAGTTTCCCTCCTCAATCCGCGCCTCGAAAGAAACATAGTATAAATGATTGCAAACTGAAACCACGAAGTAAACTATGAATCGGTCGGTTGATTACAATTTTTAATGTTTCCACTGCACCAATATATAAACCATGGACAAATCAATTAGACAATAACGGAGCATCTATTTCTCGCATTAAAAAGAGGGAGAAAAAAATCTGAGCACAACTGAATCAAACTATTGTCATCTCAAGACATCTGCAGAAACAAAAAGAGATGGGAAAAATCCTATCGACGTCAGAAATTTGCAGATATCAGATCTCAAAAGCTAAACATCTGTCAAGATTAATGAAGACACGATCATGACATAGGCAAGGAAGAAGATGAGTGCGATCTGCATGAAGAACTTTGGGTTATCCCTCAAGCTTGGAGATGCGACTGCTCTGTGAAATCACAAAAACATGAGAAATCATAAGTTATGAATTTGTTGGTTGTTTCAAGTCCCAACCCAGTAAAAACAAAATACGGCGAGTCACAGATTCAGTGACCCGATTCTATTTATCTTTTCAGTGTCGGCTGAGAGAAGTTGTGCTTAACAAGACGAACGAGACAAAAGTGAGGCATATGCTCCACTCTAAATTGCAAGGATGCACCTAAACACAACTCAATTCTCCCGAGTTGCTATTGAACTTGGATGATTCCCAACTCGAGCAGGCACGACTAAGACCAGATCCACTTCAAGAAGAACCACACTGCAACCCAGACTATCTGACAAAAGACAGTCCCAAAGTTCAATTTGGGCCAAACCTAATATCATATGCGTTGAGCCAAACTCAAACAACTGTGCTCATCTGGCTAAGCGCCTATATTGTGGCCTGAGATTAATTAATAAATTTGGCAGGCTAAATTTAATCTGTTGTGAAATGATCATACGGGTTGCTTCAAGTCCCAGACTAGCAAAAACAAAATGATGTCCCAAACACAGTGACCCTTTCTCAGTTAAATTTGTTTTCTCGCTAAATTTTATTTGAATCAGATGAAATGATTAGAGAGATCATAAATGCTGACAAAAGTATGTAGAAAGGCAACCTTGCAACCCGTTGAGCAAGCCGAGGGAAAGGCATACTCTGAATAAAAACAACTCCAGGACCTGTTAGAGTGGTCATCAACTGGTTATCACCCTGCAAAAACACAATGTTGACTTAGAAGCCACAATTGCAAAATTATCACCAAAAGTATCTCCAAAATGGTGACAATCACTAACAAACATCATGTAATCTCTTCCATATGTAGCCTTTTGTATTCAATGAACAAATTTGATATGTACTTGCACAATGCAATTAATTAGCAATATTGAAAACCATTGGCCACACCGCATCATGTATAGAAGCAGGAAAGCACATACCCCAAACACAACCCTCCTCATCGCGACGGAGGGCTTCAGCTGAAAAGTGATAGTGCTTGACATAGCGATGATGCTGCTAACATCAACTATGAATGTTTCTCCTGGAGCAAGAATTTTCTGCACAACTAGCAAAGCGAAACCACATATTGATAAGAAACTAAATGGAAGAAAGACTTGAAACATATTTCTATTATATACAGAACACAAGATGTTTGCAAGCAGAAAAACCAGTAACAGCATCATGTACTGCTATATTGAACCACAGATAATGGTGGAACTTTATGATGGATAATGCTACATTTCTCAGCTACTATGTTTGAGAATCATAGCATGAAAAACTAATTTCTAATAATAACTACATATTCCGCATACGGAGTACTCAAATGTGCATGAAGTTGCATTATATACCATGGAACACATTTTTTTAGAGAATATGTAAAACTTTTACGTAAACAGTGAAGTGAATATTGGCTTAGACAACCATGTGGAACATTTTGTGCCCTTTTTCTAACTAATATAAATGAGAAGTCAATCAAAGGACAAATACCAGATCCACATCCCACAAGAAACACAAGACCCTGTCCTACTAGCTTCTGTTTGAGGATCACCTATAACAGACAAAGAAAAAAGATTGATCGTCACCAAGAGAGATAAAGTTAACAATACAATCATACAGAAATACAAAGGCATTATGAGTCATGTGTTTAGAGATAGCGCCAAAAAGAGAAAACCTCACCTCTGCACCAATCTCAAAGTTGCGAGGTCTTTGATCAACATTACTGGAAAGTCTAACATCATTGACAGAGCAAAGGAAGGCATCTGGCTATAAAATCGACAGATCATTTAATATGTCACATATTAGTTCATAACCAAACAGATGCAAACTAAAGCTTTTGAAATGTTTCCCGTGTTAAGTAACATTAAAATAAGCTGAGTTCAGTTAGTTGACAAATCAAATTCGATCAATATATTATCTTTGGTTGAATAAGGTAATTCTGAAACTAGCACCTGAATATTAAAGGAAACAAGTAGATCATATATAACTAAATTAGTTTCTTGTTGGCATGGAAGTGTTCAACATTATCAGCGATTTTGAGAACTCAAGAGAACCAACATCTGGTACCTGACAAAGTAGTTCACCGCCAAAATTTGACAAGTCAATCTGTGAAGAGAATCTTATGTTAGAAATCCAAAGTGGTAGAAGCAAGACTCATTCAGGACACTGAAAGATCGACTTCCTAATTAGAAATGCAAGAAAAAAATGAACTATGTGTATACTTGAAACAAGGAAAAGAATAGGACTGAAAGACATGTCTGTCCAATGCGTATTGTCATATGGTTTATCTATTACATGGATCAATAATCTCATGAACCCCTAGTGGACTATGAGAGACGACTGACAGATATTAGGACACATTTAACTGAGATTACTATGGTATAAGTTTTTTTAAGCATATAAAATGGAACAAGCTAACATAGTTTGGTTTTGCCAAGTTAAAACCTTTACCTAACATCTGGCTGATCCAGGTTGTAGTGCTGCAGTGCTCATTGCAATGTTAAGTAAAGAGGAAGAAAAGCATCGGACTCCTTGGATACTAAGATTTGAATTACGATGTTCATTATTCCTTTCAAATCAAAAAACCAAATCAAAATTTTAATTCGGTTTGGTTTCTTGACTAAATCGGGCAGATTCAGCTTGGTTTGATATTTGTCAATACATTTTTTATTTTAATAATAAATAAAAAAATTATAAGGTTTCAATTCGAATTTGGTTCAGCCTGAAACAAACCATCAATATGTGTTTGGTTTCAATTCAATTTAAATGCTTATTCGTTTCGGCTTAATAAATCGATATAAAACAATCTGGTTTGATTTAATTTGGTTCAGTTTAGTTCCATGTGAACTATGGACGCCTCTAGTTCTGGACTCGTAAAACTGGCCACAGAGGAAGTGAATTAGAATGTACAGAGCAGGTTCTCACTATCAAACTCTTTTAAAATTAACCCTTAACCCTATAAAACTGACTTTAAGTAAGAACAAAAGCGTTGTATCATGATTCTACTGGGAGAGGCTTACGTGACCAACTAAAAGTCTCGGCAACAATGTAACGGCTGCTTTAACATACCAAACAATAGATATCAAAATCAGGAAGAAAAACATGTTCAAGTAAAGAAGCCAACATCTCTTTGAGTCTCGCAATGTAAAGTTGTAGTGTGAAGGAGCTAATTTACTAATTTCATCTTCAAAATTTTGTTTACATGAAGCAATGTGCAACTAACCGGAAGTATTCTTGCAGGAGATGGAGCTGCTATTCCAACAAATCCATCTTCTGAACCAGGATTTAAAAGAACTATGCTTGTCACACTTTTGCCAAAGAACCAATGCCATAATCCAGCTTCGTTTTCAGGAATGTAATTGTTCTCCATTTGAATTGGCCCAGACATGTAGCAAATTGTACCTAAACAACACTACAAAATGTCAAAAAAAATGAAAGAGAAAGAGAGAAAGGCTTGAAAAAAAAAAAGCGATTGTTTACTTAATGAGAGTGTTAATGAAAGTAAAATGATAAGACTGAGAAAAAAAGTGAATATGTTAATAGTGCCAAGCTAAAAAAAGGTATGAACAACAGGTTGAATCACACTAAGCAGATTAATGATCTTTCAAAAGATTTTCTTTAAGTTGGCAAAAAATGATTACAAGTACATGATTTGTGCCTGCAGACTACCTGAATTACTTTGAAAATAGAAAAAAGAGAAACCATGTGAAAAATTAACTAGACAAGCAAGTGAAGCAACTCCAAAGGTTTCCTAAAAAAACAAAAAACTTAAAGCACACAAGCACTTACCAGGCTTTGCAATAAGCTTTTCTTG
The DNA here is from genome assembly GCA_024364735.1 of Boesenbergia rotunda. Lineage (NCBI taxonomy): Eukaryota > Viridiplantae > Streptophyta > Magnoliopsida > Zingiberales > Zingiberaceae > Boesenbergia > Boesenbergia rotunda. Next base: position 321,844 of record JAGFNQ010000301.1, on the reverse strand, counting down.
TGATCTCAACATTATCTGCAGATTGAATTATAATAATATATAAAATTTATAGACAAACCATGAACCAATTACAGTAAATGAAATCAGGGTTTATAAAAGGTAGAAACATGCCTTACAGTCATACACCACAAGGAAAACTATTGAGAAACCCATAAAACATCAAGAATAGACTACCTGAACAATCTGAGACTCTCCGCCCAATATCTGAAAAGCTGTGACTGCTGATTCTTGACTCTGTAATAATGAGTAAGTTTAAAATAAATTTTGTTAAATTAACAACTATCATCATTTGCATTCTATGGCATATTTGCTATGAGTCATGCAAGAAAAGTTAAATTCACCAAAGTATGTTGCAAAATAATATACATTGTCACAGATTAACAAGACTACCTAACATAAGAAGCATTAAAAGCAAAGATTGTGTGTACAGCTGTCAGGGTGTCTTTCTCTGAAAACTTAAGCGAACTTTGATTTCAGTGGGCATCCAAAGTTCAAACTACATAAATTCTGTTATGAAAACTAATAGACTTGTCAATCCCATTGAGCATATAATTGCTCAAGATGAGATTGGATATAAAAAATAAAAAATTCAAACTACATGTAAACCAGAACTTGTTGCAAGGATCGAATGCATAGGTTTTTTCTAATCACGTAATTTTCATATTGAAAGACTTGAACTTTGTTTGATTGAATAGTTTTTTTTTCTACAATTACAAGCCTAAAAATTGACTATTAAAGGACAACCCAGTGCACAAAGCTTCCACCAGTACATGGTCTCGGGGAAGGGTTATTGTGTGCAGCCTTACCTTGCATTGCAAGAGGTTGTTTCCGAGACAAGCTTAAAAATTGTCTCGCAATAGTCAAGCCTAAAAATTGACTATCGCGAGGAATAAAAACAATGAGCAGTAGACACAGCATCATACTGATTCTCAAGTTGTTTTAGAGCAAATTCAACTGTACAGGAAGGATCCCAGCCATGCTACATCTACTTATAGACAGTATGGAGCCAATGTTCTTATTGAAGGCCAAGAACAAAAGTCAAAATTTAAGATCCATCTATAAGAACCTTTACCTAGGAGTTTAGTTATTACATGATGGTTTTTTGGTCAGAATCAATACATGATTTTGTAGGCATAAAAATATAATGTAACCACATTCATTTAACAACTAAAAAAGATCTCTGCCCAAAACTAATGCTTAAAATTGAATTGACTCTTTACCATTGAAAATTTTACGGGCATGCCATTTTAGAATGTATATATCCAACTAAAACAAACATGAGTTGATAGTAAAATACAAACTGCAACAGTTGACATGAGATGACTACGGATACTAAGTAGATAAACGGATAACTAATGAATCCAAGGCCTTGACTTTGCACAGCAAACTAGCTTTCCGTCCCAGCACATACAAAACGACGGAAATACGGTCAAGATCCCCAAAATTCCAGCAAACGTTTTGGGATCGGCAGCAAGTCCCATAACAGAATCTCAAACGAAACTCAACGCGAAATGGAACCCGCTAGGGCGGGAGGAGGAGGACGAGAGGCGCGCCTGGTAGACATAGGGCTGGAAAGGGGTGGCGAAGAAGGGTGCCGCCATGGCGGTGGCAGATCGCGACGGAGCTCGTGGTAGGACCTTCTAGTAATCACAGGGAATCACGTCCTCTGTCTCGATTCCGACATCAGAGGCCTCGCCGGCCGGAGAAAGTCCACCCGATCCGCCCCCTCCGCGAAGCAGGCAGAAGGCCGAAACCGAACGTTTTATCCCTTTTTGTCAAGAGTAAATAATTATAACATTCTTGGTTCACAGGAACCGATCAACGGTTACGATTTGTTGAAAACGAACGATGCGATCGTAATTTTCAGTGACGTGGAGGGCAAAGTATCGATACGCACACTTTAGTGTACGAGTCAAGGGTCCACGTGAACTATACACTAAGAATCGCCCACGTGTACTTTCTTTGTTTTTTTGCTATGCGTGGCGTATCTCTATTGACTTACCGGCTTCCATAGACAGATCGTGCCGGTCTACTATGTTTCGAATAAATAACGAACGTTATACTCCACGTAACGGGGTTGACCATAAATAACAATGATGTTAGATTTTAACCCTCGAGTAGTAGGGAAAAGCTAACATATATCCTTTCAACTTTTCATAGTTTTATTTTTATTTTTGCAAAATAACTTCCAACTTTGAATAATTCCATTTCCACTGGACTTTAAAAACAACATTTTAATTTATTTCTCACTTTATTTATATTCGGCTAATCTATACTATGCTAAATGAACGCCATGTGTCTTAAAGAGAGTAGAGAAATGAGAAAGAGACATTTTAAAATATACTCGAATAAGAGGTAGTCTTCACCAATGTGTGTCGGGTTAGATTGAGCTCTCTTTTAGATCATAATAGTATTAAATATTTATGTCGGTGATCCGGTTAGGTGGTTTTTTTTGGAGTTCGGTCGGAGGGGGGTTCAGGGGAATAAATCGGCCAGGCGGATTCTCGGCTCAGTCACCCGGGCGCCACTCGGGTCAGCCCCGAGGCGCCACTCGGGTCAGCCACCGGGTCAGCCACTCGGATCGGCACTCGGATCGCCATCGGGTCAGCCGCCGAGTCGCCACTCGGGTCAGTCACCGAGTCGGACTCGGGGTCAGCCGCCCGAGGTCGGCCACTCGGGGTCAGCCGCTCGAGGTCGGCCACTCGGGATCGGCCACTCGGGGTCAGCCGCCCGAGGTCGGCCACTCGGGGTCAGCCGCCCGAGGTCGGCCGCTCGGGGTCAGCCGCCCCGAGGTCGCCACTCGGGGCCAGTTGCCCAAAGTAGATCCCTCAGCTCAATTGTCCTCAGCCGAGCGCCTCAAGTTAGTCCTACGCTAGGAGATTTATGACCCGAGCTCACCCGACCGATCCAGGGTGACAGGGAGACATACCCCGGAGCGACCGACCCAGAGCCAGTGAAGGGTCCGGCAGCAATAAAGATCAGCCGAATTGCCCCACTGTCCGAAAAAGATTTCTGACATAATCATGACCTGACATAGCCGCCAGCATTAATGAAGGTCCGAAGGGACAACCTGGACAGACTGTCAGGCGGCTGTGTCAGCCTCATAAAACAACCAGACCCACCGGCTACACAGTCTGACAACTGACTCATCTTAATGAGATGAACGTCTCTGACATGGCAGAGGTTTTCTATATAAATTTGGCTCCAAAGGAGAGATCGCTGCAATTGCAACCACAACATACTTTGAGCTCATCTCCGAGCGATGATTCATCTCTACCCTCATCTAGCCCGACTCCTATCAGCCGGTCCGACCCCCGATCATAGCAGACCGGGTCGTCTGGTCAGACCGACTATCCGAGTAGAACCTCCGCTGTCGACAGGATCAGTCGGAAAGTGAATGAGTATGAAAATTTACTAGTGAAAATTCTGATTAATGGAAATAGGTCTAAATAATCCAGGTGATACACTCTATCATATGATCAACTTATGGTACATGAAATGTAGGTAATCCTCGAGAGATAGTGAGAAGAGGAAAAGAGGGGAAGCAGAATCATGCAAATGAAGAAATCATGAGCTAGCTAGGTAACCCCCAACAACCCAGATATATATGTCAATTGTTGATCGGAGAGCTCAAAACTACAAGTTTGATCCTTGTTAACCTTCATGGTTAATTACCAGAGATCATGATATATATATATATATATATATATATCAACAATAATATTTATATTAATTGGTCCCTCATACAATATTGTCATCATGCATTATTACTTGGTGGTCACGAGCCGTAGCAGTAACGTCTGCAGTGGAATTAGCAGTAGTGCCATTAGAATTAGCTGCAGGTTTGCATGCATGCAGCATAAAATTGCTTGCAGCAACAGCCTCGCCCACAGTGAGGAATATCCACTGCTGCCCGATCGCTTCGAGCACCTTCGACTTGTCCAGCTTCTTCATCACCTCGCTCCCGGGGTTTGCAAGCACCATCTGAAGGCATCTTCTTTCCAAACTCTTCTTCAGCTCTTTCAGCAAATCAATTCCGCTCGTGTCGATGCTTCCAACAGCTGCCAATTGGAAATTGTAGGCAGAATTTCTATAGTTCAGTTGGTTTTGTATTTTTAATTTGTTTTAGTTTTGGAAATTAAATGAAGAAATAGAAACTGACCACCCAAGTCTAATATCACATATTGTAAGTTTGTCTCTCCGTTGGATTGTAACTTCTCCTCCTCTTCATCAATCCACCTTGATATCCTAATTAATGATCAATCAAGTGAACACATGATATGCATGTTTATCAATCCATTTCTAGTATTCTGGCCAGGAAGAAAACGAAATAAGAAAGAATTATGTTAGCACTCACCTCTCCCTCAAGTAGCTTGCATTAGCAAAATATATGGGGGCATCGACCCGAAGGATGAGCATGCCGGCGATGCTTTGTGCCGTCGAATACTGATCCATTCGTCGGTAGGTCATGGAGTTTGGAAGATTTCCAAGGGCAGTCGTCCTTGGCCTTGCAACAAATAATAGAACCCTAAGAAGGGATATCACAACCTGCATAAATAATTCAAATTAGTTTCACGATTAACAATTGATAATTCGTTATGTAAATCACTGTACTTACTGCGAGGACTAGTCCAATCTCGACGCTCCCAAGGACAACCCCCAAGTAAGCGCCAATGCAAACACAAAAATCGATCTTGTCCACTTGCCACAAGTGAATGGCTGCCTCGTAGTTGATAAGGCCGACCATGGCGGCGATGATAATGGCGGAGAGGACGACCAAAGGAGTGTAGTGGAACAAAGGCGTCAAGAACAACAAAGTGATCATCACAGCGATAGCCATCACTACGTTAGACATTGCGGTTTTACAGCCGGCATTGTAGTTCACTGCCGACCTCGAGAATGGCCCTGACGATCCAAGAGTTTAATTACAAAATTACATCAATTATAATGACAATCCGATCGAGTAATTATGAATTTATAATATATATTTACCGGTCGTTAGATAGCACGATGTCAAAGATCCGACGACGTTCATCGTACCAAATGCAATCATCTCATTGTTTCCATCAATATGATAGTTCTTGAACATGGCAAAACTCCTTCCGACGGCTATCCCTTCCTGTGGAATTAGTGTTCGTCTATTATCTAGTCCATCATTGTTTTTAAAATATTGATTAATTATATATATACCGCAAGAGCAATGATGCCGGTAATGAAGCCAGTCTTTAGAGCTACCATCAGGTATGGCCCTGTGAACACTAAGTTGCTTACTGACAGTGGATTTATACCCTTCTTCAGATCCCCGATCTACGAGATTATAATTAATTAATGAACAAAACATTGTGAATGATAGTTAAAAATCAATAATTAATAATGAATAAATAAATAAAACTTACCACTGGGACGCCATGGTTTTCTGCATGAGTGAGATACACAAGAAGGCTTCCGAGTATTACTGAAGTCAACGGCGCTGCCGCCGATATCCAAAAGAATTTTTGGCCTTTCTTGCTCTGTTTGGTAATAGAAGCTTTTATTTAAGAAGTTTATATTTCATAAAGGGAATAAATTATGTTTTCTAACTTTGATTAGCAAACACCAAGCTGAAAGCATGTGTGAATGAGTATATATAGAAGATTATGGCACACACAAATCGCTTTAATTATAGATATTGGAAACTTTAGCATAGAATAATACTTTATATATAATATAATATATAAAAGCGATTATATATTCCTTGAGTACTGCCTAAACTGACTTATGCTAATTGTGTCGTTGGGAAATTAGTTGCCATAGATTCTAAATACTAGTGCAATTAATAACTAAATTCTGCAACAAAAAGGAGATAAATAAGCTAGGGAATAATAATTATTCTCCAAATGAATCATTATTTAACTAAAAGAAGGAGATTACTTACAAGATAACGTGTGAGGAGGAGGAAGAAGAGGAAGCAGCTGCCGAGAACCAGACTTTCCCACCTCCACTGTAATTAATTGAAAACACCAACAATAATCACAAAAAGATTCACAACCACCTCCAATAATTACACTATTTTATATTTCTTTTAAAAAAAAGAGAGAAAACAAGAGAGAAAGAATCTGTAACAGTGTATCCATATATACAATATACTCACTGAAAATTATATATATACACATATATATAATGGAATTTTAGTTGATTTAGAAATGAACCTGGTGGGTTTGTGAGAAGACAGATTCCATGACAGAGACGAGGTCAGTTGCTGTGGTGAAGTGTGGGAGGCCAAGCATGCCCTTGAGCTGTTGAAGGCAGACCACTGTGGCAGCTCCGGCCATGAACCCTACAATGGTTGCATGGGAGAGGAAGTCCACTATGAACCCTAACCTGAAAAATATATTACTTTGTATAAATTTAATAAATGCAGGAATAATAATTGTACAGAGTCACTGATTATATAAACGTACGTACCTTAAGATTCCGAGGGAAGCTTGCAAGACGCCGGCGAAGAAGGTGGCGGTGAAGGCCAAGTGCATATACAACGTCGGGTACTGCACCGGCGAGACCTCCTTCCCAAGCATCGACGCGGTGAGCAGAGAGGCCACCGCCACCGTCCCCACGGCCAGGTCCTTCGAGCTCCCCATCATCGCGTACACCAGCGGCGGCACGAAGCTCGAATCTATTCCACGGATTACCCACTTAATCACCCCCAGCTTAGTCTTAATTATAAATCATTAGCAATTAACTAATCGCACTGACATAAGCCCATCTCCGCCGGCAGGTTGGCGAGCTTGGCGTAGCTGATCCCCTGCGGGATGGCGAGGCTGGCGATGGTGATTCCGGCGACGAGGTCGGACCGGAAGAGGGACAAGTCGTAGCTGGGGGCCCAATTCAGGACCGGGAAGAGGTAGGATAAAACGGCCAGCAGGCGCCTCCGCGGTCCGCGAGCCTGCCGCAACTGACGCAGGGGATCGTCGGGGAAGAATGTTTCTTTCAAGTTGGCGCCCAGTGCCTCTGCAAAAGGCCTATGTGGGGGAACAGGCACCCGGCGCGGGAATTCCGGCGAGGGAATGACTTCAGCGGAGGGGAAGACGGCGCCGAGATGCTCTGTTATTCCCATGGCTAGGCGAGAGCAGAGCACGTGATGCAGGGGATGAGGAGCAGTGAGGAACTGGGTGGGTTTATATAAGGGAAGGACGGCGGAGGAGGAGGGAGCCAACGCCTAGTGGGAGGTGGTCCCCCGACGGATGGAAAATGGGTGGTAGGGTTGCACGTGAGATTTTTTTTTTATTTTTTTATAATTAATATATTTAATTTTTCCAATGGATTAATTTTGAAAATAATAAATTAGATTTTTAAAAATTGTATCATAAAATAAATCAGAAACTACTTGGAGACTTATTTTTAGATGCATTAAAGAATTGAGCAATTAGAGACTTATTTTGTATGCATTAAATAATTGAGTAATGATAGCGAGAGTGAAAATGAAAAGTAAAAATTATAATAAATGATATGGCATGATATGACATTTTATATATACACGTCGATTATCGCTTGGACATTATCAGCGGCCTTCGGTCGCCGTCCAAAATCAAACTATATTCTGGGAGGCACGATGAATCCGTCAGAGATCGTGCATGTAAGATGTCATTTATTATCGTTTTCACTCTCTAATCATTATTTTAAAGAATTATTAAAATAAAAAAAGGGAAAAAAGATGAATGAGAAAAAATCGGATTAGTGGAGAAGATATGGCGGGGGCGGGGCCGAATCTGAGACGTGTGGACAGAAGCAGGCCACGCCCAAGGCGCCTTGTACGTAGAGATCTTGCATTTGGGTGGAGGTGGCGCCGCGTGGCAGCGGAGTGGACAATATATGGCGTGCTTTAATTTGATTAGCTTTATGCCCAACAAGTTGACTATTTGAAGACACGTAGTACAACAATTTTGACCAAACGGAGGCGGCAACGTGTTTCAGACTCAAATTACCCAATCTAACCCAACCCAATTCGACTCAAACTCAACCACATCATAAACCCGAGTCAAATATATCACATCCAATGGCCTAAAAGTCTCATCCCTTCTCACGAATTCCTTATATTAATATGCTATCATTTTGACTCCTTACACTCAATTAGATTACACCTTAAAGCTACTGTATATTTTTCAAACACAATAGAAATTTTGAGCAAATTAAGGTTTTAATAAGCACATCTTTTGACTTAATTAAACTTAAATAATTGTCACGTAGGAAACTTCTCAAACAATAGATTATTATAAAGGTTTATGGGAGAAAATGAGGATCGATCTATTTGCACACAAAGACCACACTATTATTTTTTCATCTTTATCCCTTAATTCGGCAGATTAAACTACCAGCTAAACCCCTTGACTTAACTGCACAATTAATTATTCAGACACAATGAATTATTAATTAAAATAAAAGGCAAGTCTCTGGATGGTGCAAATGATATAATTTGACCAAGCCTTCTATTATTTATTTATTTATTAATTTTTATAAAATAAAATAACGTCATATTTATAATTTATCATTCTGATAATTAAAGATTAATGAAGTGACAAGATATGTTAGTTGGTACCTGCCTCAGATACATCTATAACATTTGCCACTATAAATTATTGCCCTTTTTGACATAATTACAAATCACACAGGGAAAGTAGAATTGACTTCAATCTCACGAATGCCACTTTTCCTGCTCATATATATCCATAATCCACCAATAAAGTGAGTGAAGGAAGGTTAATTTGACTTTTAGTTTGAAAAAAAAGGTTTAGTGTAATTTGGCGCAATAATGGAGTAGGTGATGATGATTCGGAGAATCTAGCTATAGATGATTAAGTGATAAGTAGTAAATGTTTAAAATGCCAAACATGTGAAGGTCGATAGAGTAATGCATCCTTCACTAGATAAGTTCCCCGCCTCAAAAGACTAAGGGTCATGATAAAGTCTAAACGAGGAGAAATTCATCCATTAAAAAATTAAGTTTAAAGGTGATAAATCCGAGCTTTATGATATTTTGAATCTTTTGTCTTCTCTAAAATTCTTTTGTGAGAATTATTTTTCAAAATTATCACTATTCTATCAGACATCAATAACTAATAAAAAAATTCTCATGATACTAGTCCACATAAATGTAAGTCGTCCATGATGAATCGTGGTAAAGATAAATGCCCGCACAAATTTGATTTACTGAGAAATATAAGATATTCTAATTTTTCTAATTGAATCTTATCTAAGTTGATTTCTATTTGGCTTTGTTAACCTAGTATTCTCCACTTTCTCCACTTCCTCGAGAAAAGGAGGGAAATGTGATTCATGGTGGGGAGCCATAACCAATTAAGATTTGACTTTGAGAATGAACAATAGTTCCCCAACTATAGAGCAATAATTGTGTGTGGGGAGGGATGATATTTATAATAATAATAATAATAATAAATTAAATAATATTCAAATCTAGGATGATCAGTTCGATTTTATAGAAATTTTCATTGACCACTAGGGTAAATCAAAAACACTCGCGACAAGCAATCCAGAAGCCTAATATCCCATTGTTGAACGTTCCATTTAAAAATTTTTTTTATAAATATGCTATAGCTAGGGATACATTTGTTAGTATCTAGGTGATAATTTAATAATCTTCTGCTGTGGATGATACTTACCAAGCCAAGTGAAGATTACTTATTATTCACTTATTTGATTCTATATGTTCATAATAATTTACTCAAATTATCTCCAATTCTTCTTCGATTTCCGTTCATTTAAAATTCTTATCAATAAAAATTAGGCAATAATTTTTAAAAATAAAATGTAAGAATTTTTATGACTTTATCCTCTATTTTTTTCTTCTAATTTTTTCTTTATTTTAAAAACTTTATAAAAAATAGTCATTATACTAATTAATAATCCATTCTCAAAACATTAACATTGAGCATGAATAGCATGCCTTCATGCTTAATCCGAATAAGCCCGGTATATAATAATTAAGCTGCATACATTATAAAATGACAATAACATTTTGCCTTAATATGTGGCTTTCATGCTTCAAGTCAAATTAATTTGTGGCAACTAGATGAAGAGAAGACATCAATGGATGTCACAATTGAGCCTTTCCTTTTCCTTTTCTCCTTTTTTTTAGGTGGATGTGGACCGGGTAAGGGCGCAAATGGCGACCAAAGAACAGACGAAAGAACAAGTAGAACATGTGCTTTGTTGTTCAGTGTGTTGCACTCGTTGAGCAGCTCAAGGTGGTGACACTGTTCCAGGGACCAATCAATTCTACCTTTAAGACTAGTGCATTCATTGGGAGTTGATGTGGATTTTACAGTGTTTTTACGACAAATTCTTATGGACCTTTGGGTCGAGTCCAAATCACGTCAAACTGGATCCATCTAAATTAGTGTTGGATTCAGCATAGACACATACATCAATCTATTGGATTGCTCAAGGATGCATGTTCCCTCCTCTTCTTCACAGCAAGAAGAAGAAGATATTACATTGGTTGATAATTAAGGAGTACCAGACACTTAAGAATATACTTTGATTTTTACCCTCTGTTTAGATGGGGTGAAGAAAAATTGGTTAACCGAAGAAAAATGGAGGGGAAGGAAAGGGAAATAACGTATTTAACCTTCCTTTGTTTGGGAGGGAGGGAAGGCTCATTAGTGTAACATATGTTACCTTGTTTGCTCCCTAGAATGGTTGGGCAGTGTATACTAACATGGTCATGTTTTGCCTCCGTGGAATTGGGGGACCAAAATGCCAAGAAGTTGTTTTACCATTAAATTAAAATTATTTTTCTTTTATACATCTTAGGATTTTGGATCTATTTAAATATTTAAATAATTTATTCTATTTGTTTAAACCTAGAGATGCTTCTCAAGGTTTTGCAATTTCTCTTTTTTTTTTCCTTTCAAATTTCCTATTTGAGATTCTATCTCTAGAATAATTATTCTGTTATGCCGGCGTAACAATCTATTTAAAAAGTTTCTCCCTCTCAATCTCGTCTTTTTAATCATCATGATTTACCTTCTTCGTGTTGATCCTGAGACGGACTAACGGGAGTGCTAGGGCGAACATTCCGTCTTTTATCAATTATTTTAGGCGATGCTTTCTTAGTCTTGAAATCTTCACTAAAGAACAAGAACGATATCTATCAACGAGGATAGCTAGAATGCAGTCAAAATAAGGTCACCAAGTTTGCCGTCATACCATAACCATTCAAGAGACAAGTGAGAATTCATCTCCTCCATAAAGGGGAAGTCGTGTGTCATTCAACGACAGTTTACAGAGTTGATCAACCATAAAGGAGTAATTACTAACATGGAACTCTGAAACAACATCGTCCAGGCCCAAGCCAAAGTATAAAATTATGGATAGAGCTGCTTCCGCAAAAAGGGCACACAAAGCACAGCGACTACAAGAGCACAAACGAAGCACACTTGAATCGGGAACAGCAGTGATGGTCCATGTTGCAAGTAAACTTGTTAGAAAACTCGTCAGTGCTTGTTTCTCTGAACCGGAAAGTGTGTGATCGATGATTGTATACCTCAAATCCTGCCGGCGATTTGCACTAGTTGGCATCCGTCAGCACTGTGCTCGTCGAACCGCACTCACTGTCTTTAAGCGACATGTTCGACTTATCCAACTTCACCGACCATGGATATTGATACAGAGATCCATTGGCTGTGGCATTGATATGGGAGGACGATCGCTGCATCTTCACACTCCTTAGAGTGTTCCATCCTTCCACCGGCGGCGGCCTCCACCGGCCTATGTCCACCCTCTGTCGCGGGGCACTCTGCGACCGCACCTTGGCTCTCGAGGACTTGGTGTTGGCCATGTAGTTGGGGAAGGAAGAGCAGTCATAGGAATGCCTTGGATCAGGCCCTGATATGGCAGAGAAGTAATGCGGACTGTTCTGTGCTGTTGCAAATGAGAAGTCCTCGAAGTGCCCGCTCTGAGCCCTGGGGCTCATCTCCGTCAAGGCAGACGGAGCCGGCGAGAACGGCGGGTGGTGCTGATCTCCCTTGGAAGGAGTCCGACCATAGCCGTAGTAACCTGAGAGCCTGGTGTCACTCTTTGTGCTGCTTCTTGACACACCAAGGTCCATCTCTACAATCTTAATGCACTCCTCTGTACCTCGATCCATGTCCTGCATTTTGCTATGTTAGCAAGGAGTCAGTGCTGTGTTTGCTCAAAACACGAACTGGACTTACATGTGAATGTCTAGATCTTGGGCGCCTTGGTGATCTTCTTCGGATGTCGCGGTAATCTTCTGTTGGTCGGAGTCTTTGTGCTCGAGCTCGCTCCTGAGCGGCAATTAGAGCCTCCATGCAACGAAGGGTTGTGGCAGCTTGCTTCCGGACAAGATGGCCTCTCACCAGAGCTTGGAGCTTCACCAGGCCTCTCAATGCGCACAGAGCTGTCCGTGCCTGAAGAAAGAGTAGGATTAAAGTACAATAAGATTGTGTATTCCTCGCAGATTTGACGAAGTTTGTTCTAAAAATCGAAATTTTGGTGTCACGGTCGAAGGACAGAGATCTTTATCCTGGAACAGAGGAATCGAAGAAGAAGCTGATGAAGAGATAACAATGATCTTTGCACTGAGACCTTTCCGAGCCTGAAGCAAGAGTTGGATTATGGAACAGTAGATTCATTTACAGTTCTGTCAAGATAAGGATTTCAGTGTGTTTCTCGAAGATTTCGCTACTTTTGTTCTAAATATCAAATTTTGTGATATTTGTGTTGGAACAGGGACAACAAGGACTCAAGGAGGAAGTTGATGAGGAGACGAGAGAAGAGGAAAGGATTCGGTGTGTTCTTTGCAGATTGCAGTGATTTCGTTGTAAAAATCAAATTTTGGGATTCGAATGAAAGTGATCCGTGTCGGAGCAGGGAAATCGAACGGAAAACAGAAAACGAGATGAGAGCAGAACCAGGTATCCTCGGAAAGCAGATTGAATCCTAACGGCGGCGGCTTCTTCCTCCGCCGTGGTGGGTTTTTGGTGGGCGGAAGCGGCGCTCAAGCGTATCACCGCGGCGGCCGCCTGCGCAGCCGCCACCGCAGCGTCCGCCGCGGCGGCCGTGGCCACGGCGATCGCCATCGCGTGCCTCTTCTGCTCGATCTCGGCCTCCGACAGCCGGTGAACCGGCGCATTTACGGTGAACCCAGAGGAACTCGAGCTCCAGCCAGCTGCAGCCGATCTCCGAAAGCTCCATCGCTTCTTCTCCTTGGTAGCCGGTGCCGGTTCCGGCGCCGGCAATGGCGAAGTGAAGGCCTCCTTCTTCTTATCCTTCTTACCGGTCAAGAAGCTCCTCAACCACTTGCCGGCCTTCCCCATTCTCTCTTCTACCACGAGGAGTCAACAGTCGTAGGCATGTGGGAAAAAGCTGGTGGAGACAAGGTATGAATATTGAGACACTTCTTATATCTGTCTCCAAGGGTGGGTTCTACAATTCAGACTTTCATTAATTAAATTAAATCAAAACAAACAAAATTTAATTTATTTTTATTTTTTTACCTAAATTATCTATTCCAATTGTTAAGATTTTATAATAAAGGTAGGTATTTGCGTATCTCATTTTTTTTTAAAAAAAATAGACTATTAGCATTTAAAAAGGCAGCTAAAAGAACAAAACTCCATTCTACTCAATTCTCGCCTTTCAGCAACACTCATCTAGCTATTCCCTGTTTGTTTATTCAATCGCAATTCTCGAATTCTTTAATGGCAAATTACTGTAAAAGAGTTGCTTCAGGTTCCTTGCTGCAGAGCTGAAGCAATCGAGCAATGGGCCGGGAGGATCAATGAACAGTGAACTGAGGAGGAGGATCATGTGAAGGAAGCAGCAGGGAACGTGGTGGGTGGCCAGCGATTGCTAGCTAGTTGGGGTTGGCAGCATCTCACGCAAAGTTCTTCTCCATCATCACTCACTGGCTTCAGCATGGTGTCACTCCTTTTCACTATCTGAATCTGATTCCTCTACTGATCATAGCACTTTGATGGGGAGGAAAAGGTAGGTGGGGAGGACTGCCATTTTGGCTAGCTTTGGCGACTAACTATTAACTGTTGAACGTAACCGTTTTCCAAAAGCAAGCAAAAAGGTAAATGATTAGCCATGGCATCATTGGCATGGTGGATTGCAGGGAGCTAGCTGCATGCTTCTGCTGCTGCATCTACTGCATCGGTTGGTTTGTCGACTCTGAAGCGTTTGGTGGGTAAAATTACGATCATGTCGACAAGTAAAGATTAATTCTTACTCGGCTGACTCGGTCTGACTAAGATGATCCGGTCTGCCGTAGAGTGGGGGTCAGGGTCGGGCTCAACCACAGATCAAATATCAATCACTGGGATCGGACCAAAATAGAGAACACAAAGTGGAGTTGAGGTTGCAAAATGGCAGCCTCCCTCCTTCAGAACCCAAAGGGGGTTTATATAGGGAACCCAAAGGGGGTTTATATAGGGTAGGAAAAGCCCTCTGCCATGTCAGAGTTGTCCTGTCTCATTAAGAATGAGTCAGTTGGCAGACTGGGCTAATGACAGCTTTAGTTGCCATGTGAGACTGTCACAGCCGCCTGACAATCTGTCCTCTTTGCCTCTTCTTATCTTCATTAATACTTGGCGGCTCTGTCAGGTAATGATTATGTCAGAGGTCTGGCAAATTCTTACTGTCGAGGTGACTCTTTAATCACTCATGTTCATCCGGTCGGCTTATACTGACTTACAACCTGGGTCGGTCGGACAAGCCTGGCTTCTGAATCATTTCCGTTCCTGGGGTGATCTCAGAGTGTTCGGTTGGAGGTACTCGACCCCGAGTGCCTGACCTCGGGTGCCTGCCCCCGGGTGACTGACCTCGAGTGACCGACCTCGAGTGGCCGACCCTGGGTGTCCGACTCCGAGCGACTGACCCTGGGTGTCCGACCCCGAGCGATCGACCCTAGGTGTCCGCCCCCGAGTGGGTGTCTGACCCCGAGTGACCGACCCTGGGTGTCCGACCCTAGTGACTGACCTCGGATGCTTGACCCAGGGTGTCCGACCTCGGGTGCCTGACCCCGGATGACTGACTCCAGGTGACTGACCCCGAGTAGCTGTCCCCGAGTGTCCGACCCCGAGTGGCTGTCCCTGGGTGTCCGACCCCGAGTGATCCATGCCCCACGGGTCGCTGACCCTGGGCGTCCGACCCCGAGTGACTGACCTCGGATGCCTAACCCCGGGTGTCCGACCTCGGGTGTCTGACCCCGGATGACTGACCCCGGGTGACCGCCCCCGAGTGGCTGTCCCCGGGTGTCCGATCTCGAGTGACCGACCCCAGGCGCCTGACCCTGGGTGACCGACCCCAGGCGCCTGACCCTGGGTGACCGACCCCGGGCGGCTGACCCTGGGTGACTGACCCCAGTGCACCCCGAGTGGCCGACCCCAGGTGGCCGACCCTGGGTGACTGATCCCGAGTGGCCGACCCGGGTGCATGACCCAATTTGATTCTGACTGGGAGTTTGGGTCCAGATACCAACAGCCAAGCCATGAGTCCACTTACTTCGACTTTTCACTCCCCCTCACTGCATCTGTATCTGGTTCACCCTCCTTAGATCATCCCCACTTAATCCCATTTGACCCAGACCCGCTCCGACCGGGCCCTTAATCCTCTCCGAAAACTACTCACCTGGATCAAGGTACATGATGATGAAATTAGACCGAGACTGCTAGAGTTCTAGTTAATTCTTCTTCTTTGTTTCGATCGTCTCTTTCATTCTTCTTCCATGGAAAACTCAAATCAGTATCGTCACTTTTCCCATGTGCCAAGATCAAAGCTAGCTGCACGATCCATAATGAAGATGGAAGTGGACCTTTGAGCTAACCCAATTAACGACTATTGAAGCATTCTCTTGGCTCATTAATACACCCCACTGATCCTCCAAGTGGGAAGAAGAGCATGTGTGCGTGCCAAAAGAATAGAATTAGAATTAAGGCGTTGCTACCTTAAGTAAACCTAATGGAAGTGGTATATACCATCGAGCACCACAAAAACTTACTTTTCAATTAATTGAAAGGGATTGGTTGGCAGTCACATGACGCCCCTGCAAAATCCTACTTCCTTATTTGACCAAGTGTCCGGAAGAACCTCAGCAATATCACTGTCTCTGATTTATTATATTTTTCCAGTTTGTTTTTTCTCAAGGTTTTCTCCAACTTTACCAATCATATATGAACAGCCATGAACCTCGAGGAATCTCCGAAGAGTTTTTAAGAAGAGAAAAAAGTCTTCGAGTTTGACTCCATCTCATTCAGTTTGAATAAGTTTATCAGTTACGTTCTTAAATATTAATTTTGCTGAAGCGTGATCGTCCACTATGTCCATATAGTAGAAGAGTTGACTATTCACGTTAATTAGGATGATTATTTAACTTAGTTATTTAGTGATGGAGTAGCCTCCACCCACAATATAATACGCGCATGGTATTCTTTTAGCAGTCGATGAAGTGCCTTTCTGCACCTGTCTGATGCTGCAACAATATATATGTTCTTCGATCTCGACTTAATTAATCAATAGTGGTGCGATAACTTTTTGAACGAGTGGCTAGCAACAGTATAGGAACGGAAAGGACGAGGTCAGGGATAAACTTCTAAACATTCATTAGTCATCACGTACGTACCTGTTCACATGCAGCCTCTCTTCCCCTACTAAAGTGCTTTAAACGACGATCAATCTTTGGAGAGAATAATAGGCCGCTTTTAATTGTCCCGGCCTGGCAATTCCATGCATGTGCACGGCAATAAAGTAGGCAGAAGGATCACTCGCTTTTGCTTCGTTAATTTGCACAGTGAAATTTTAATCGAAGATGAGAGAAACACAGGTCAGAGCAGAGTGGTTCAGTTCAGTTTCCACAAAAAGGGCTCCTCGCCACGACTGCAAAAGTGACTCTTCTCTGTCATGCTCCAAAGCACAATTATGGGATCATCTATTAGCATCTTTCGTGGATCACATGCAGCAAAACCTAGAAATGCCAAAAGCCGAGGTTACATTAAGGGTGCTTTTGGTTGAGGGTTATTCTTAATAATCTTGATTATTCATCCAAGATTATCAATAAAAATCTTGTTTGGGTTAAATAATCAGCGATTTCCATGTAATGATCGATGCCCGACACGTTAGCAAAAGGGGCATGCAACCCGGAATCGCAAAACCTTAGGAAAGTAAAGTTTTTCTTGATTCCCGGGTTATGAAACTTATTTTTCTAAAATTATCCTCCAATATTTACATTTAAGATAAAAATAACCATTATAATTTATTAACTTCCGAAAGTATTATTCGCAACCGATGAACGACAACGGCGGTCGGCGACCACCGCCGGCGGCCAGAGACCACCACCGGCGGTCGGCGACGATCGCCGGCGACGACACCGACAGCCGGTCGGCGATCTGCGTCGATCGTCGGCGATCGACGCCGACAGTCGACCGTCGGCGTTTGACACCGACTACCTACGCGGACATCGACGATCGACGATCGACGTCGACGCACTTAAGTCTAAACAAATAAAATTATCTAAACAAATTCTAAAGGGTAATATGGTAAAATATTATATTAGGTTATAGACTATTATTTCCAAACAAATAAGATTTTATTTGATTACCTAAATTGAACCAAACAACTTCAAGTTATGTTTTATTTTTTATAATCTTGATTATGTGATTACTTAGTAATGATATAACTAATGTTATATATGATAACTTGAACCAAACTCAACCTAAGAGTGAAAAAAAAGAGAAGGGAGGATGAGAAGAAGAACGGTAAAAAACGGTTAATTAATAATAATAATAATAAATATATAAAATAATATATATATATATATATATATATATATATATATATATATATATATATATATATATATATATATATATATATATATAGAGGTGTTATGGTGCATTTCCATTTTTGCGCTCCGTACGCAATTGCCACAGTGGCAATCCCAATCAGATGTTTTTTAATATTATTTTCCTTTTATGTTATGGTTTTTAATATTATTTTCCTTTTATGTTATGGTTCAAATAATCTTTGTTTTCAGTGGCAATCCCAATCAGATGTTTTTTAATATTACTTTCCTTTTATGTTATGGTTCAAATAATCTTTTTTTTCTTTGTTTTTGCTCTCCACGCTTCTGCCGCCCCGCTTCCATCGTCGACACTACCGATCCTTCTTCCTCTTCTTCGCTGTTGCCTCCCGACGGCCCTCCGAAACTAAAGGTTAATCCCCCTCCCTCTTCTTACCTCTTCGTGTGCGT
Organism: Boesenbergia rotunda; assembly: GCA_024364735.1. NCBI lineage: Eukaryota > Viridiplantae > Streptophyta > Magnoliopsida > Zingiberales > Zingiberaceae > Boesenbergia > Boesenbergia rotunda. The sequence continues at coordinate 303,576 of JAGFNQ010000301.1, read as the reverse complement.
CGGCGAACAAAGAAAAGGGTCGAAACCCTTTGTGTCGTCGCTGCATCGGCGAACAAAAAAAAGGGTCGAAATCCTTTGTGTCGTCGCTGTGTTGGCGAACAAAGAAAAGGATCGAAACCCTTTCGTCGGTGAACAAAGAAAAGGGTCGAAATCCTTTGTGTTGTCGCTGCGTTGGCGAACAAAGAAAAGGGTCGAAACCCTTTATGTCGTCGCCGCCCAAGGAAACACCGTCGGAGCTCTCCCCTTGCCGTCGCCGATCTTCCTGGCCAGAGCCTTTGTCGTCGCTGTCCACTGCCCTGATCACCACCGGTAGCCCAGCCATCTTAGCAAGAGCCTTTGTCGTCACTGTCCAGTGCCCAACTCTCCATCCTTCTAGAGACCTTGCTTCCTTGGGCGTATAAGGTATATTGGCTCAGTGAAGTAATTTATTTTTTGTTATTCTCAAATTAATTTCAATTTCTATATAAATTAATCTCAAATAAGATCTAGATTAAACACTTGATTGTCAAATCCCATTGTCTACAAAGTAAGTCTCTAATTTATTTCAATCGCTTAATCCATTATTTCTCAAAAATCCGGCAATTAGTTTTTCCTTGATTCGTGGATATCATGGATATCATTTTAGTGATTAACGTTTTCTACTGGTAGCATATTTGATTTGTTTCTCTTAAGCCTAATGTATATATACACTAGGATCTTCATGATTCATTATTTTTTCTCTTCTATTTATTTATGTTTTCAATGCCTCTAACAGTGCAGTGTCATATCACAAATTGTAGGAGATCTTCATGATCACTATATATATATATATATATATATATATATATATATATATAAATTTATATATAATCACTATAAATAAGAGTTTCGGAAATAACATGAAAAATTTAGAATAATTTTCTGAACTTTTTAAAAATATTTACGGGATTAACGAATTAATTGAGGAAAATTTAATTTTTCTTATATATATATATATATATATATATATATATATATATATATATATATATATATATATATATATATATATATATATATATTAAAACCTCTGACTTTAAATATCCTACCGTGCCCTAATCCTCTTCCCCCCGCGCGTGCCGACCACCCACGTGCCGACTCCTCTTTTCCCCTCCCCTCTTCGCGAACGCGAAGCAACCGGGCTGCCTCGCCAAGCTCGAGCGAAGGCTTCCCCTCTCCCCTCACCATCGACCCTTTACCTTCCCCTTTGCTTTGCTAGACGCCACAAATCGCAACCTCGCGAGTCCTCTTCAGGCGAAGTTGATCCCCGTCGATCGTTGTCCTCTTTCGATCTCAGAACGTGGTCTTCATCCTCGACGGCATCCAAACCGTCGGCCAGCGTCGGCCCTCATCCGGATGACACTATAAAAAATTCAATGAATAACGACGGATATTTTAATTATCCGTCGCTATTAGCGATGGATTTGAATTATCCGTCGCTAAGATTGGGATACAGGTCAAATACCCTAAAATAGCGACAGAATTGGTCAAATCCGTCGTTATTAACGACAGACTATTAATTGTTCGTCACTAATAGCGACAGACAAGTTACTTCTGTCGCTATTTTAGGTTTAATTCGCCGTCACCTCTCACCCCCCGGTCGCACGTTCAGTTTTTCTCCTCTCTCGCGTCTCTGTCGTCCCAGGCTCTCCTCCACCGGCGAACCCCTCCTTCGGTCACAGGTATGCAGAGTAACTTAGGTTTTCCCCTTCCGCGGTCATGTTTTCCACTTCCTCGGCGAACCCATCTCATGCGACCGTGCGGCACCTGCTGCGGCCGCGCGCGGCCTACAGCTGTCGCCGACAGCCCTAAACCTAAATTCATTAATTGATTATGTAAGATATTTAATTAGGATAATTTTGTATCTTAATTAATTATCATTAATATAGGATTAATATTTGTTTGATTATGCTCTAATATGTCTTGTTTGATTAATTAGAATAATTTTATTTGATTATGCCTCTAGTATGCATGTCTTGTTTGATTAAGAATTATTTTGTTTGATTAATATTTGTTTGATTAATTGGATACAAATTTAGGATCCAAATTTGATTAAATTGTATTTGATTAAATTGTGTTTGATTAATTTGGTAGTATTTTAATTAATTTTTCAAAGTTAGGATATTAATTTGTGTTTGATTAATCAAAAACAAAGTTGGATAATTTAGATTGTTATTTGTGGTTGATAATGGATTGTTATTTGTGGTTGATAATTCAGATACAATGTATACGAACAAGGAATGAATGTATAATAGGTTAGATAATGGATTTATCCGCGAAGAATTGTTTGCTGGAGTTGAAGAATTTGTGAACGTTGTAAAGTGTCATTCTGAGTGTTTGAACGATGTCGAGTTAAAGTGTCCATGTAATCAACGCAGATGTAGAAATATAGCTTTCCGTTATAAGGATATAGTGAAAACTCATGTATGTAAGTATGAGTTTGTTCCAGATTATTACAACTGGTATTGTCATGGAGAGACGTATGTATTTGAATCTGTTGGACCTTCCGCCGCTTCTAGGGATGACAATGGGTCGGGTTCGGGTCAGATTCTATATCCTCCGTACCCATACCCATCGGGTATCGGATATCCATCGAGTATACCCATACCCATTAAAAGATCAGATATCTTATATACTAATAATTTTTTTTCTTTCTATCCAACTATATCATTGAACAAAAGTACATTATAATTAACATTAAAGTTAAAAAATATATATCTATAATTTTAAAAATAGATTAAACATATATATAATCTATTTCTAACATTAAAACAAATTATTAGTAGGTTTTGGGGAAAAAATCTTTAATGTATATATGTATTTTTTATTTAATCGGGTATTCGGGTCGGATATGGGGTATTGGTAATCCCTCCATATCCTCCTCCATTCGGGTCGGATGTCGGATTCTCCGTCAGATTTGGGTGAAATTGCCATCCCAAGCCGCTTCATCATTGAACTCAATTGATCTAGAGGCATCATATAGATCTACTGATGCAAAGCAATCAATGGTTTATGATGCAATGAATGCATTTGATCAATCAAATGTAGATCAAATACCTACTTCTGAAGTTCAGAAAATGTATGACATGTTGAAGGCTAGTGAAAGAGAAGAATGGGAAGGTATTCCTTCTAGTCATTCCCAATTGTATGCTACTACAAGATTATTGAATATGAAGGCGGAACCTCATTTCTCAGAACGATGTTATGATGACATATATCAATTGATATCAGAGTTTCTTCCAACAGATAATTGCATGACTGATAGTTTCTACAATACTAAAAATTTAATTAGAGACTTGGGTTTGCTAGTCGAAAAGATATATTGTTGTATAAATAATTAAATGATCTATTGAAACAAAGATAGTGAGTTGATGGAATTAAAATGTGTAATCATCCTCGTTATAAGCATAGTAATCACATGATTGGGAAGAAGAAGAAGAAAATATTTCTTACAAAGTCATGTATTACTTCCCTTTGACTGCTAGACACCAACACTTATATGCATCAGGAGCAACAGCAAGTCATATGATCTGGCATCAAAACCATGGACATGAAGGAGACATAATGTGTCATCCTTGTGATTCCCCTGTATGGAAACATTTAGATTCAATATTTTCTTCCTTTGCTATGGAACCACGTAATGTAAGACTTAGACTTTCTGCAGATAGATTTCAGCAATTTGGAAGTTATGCACAACAATATTCATCATGGCCAGTTATTTTAACACATATAACTCACCATCGTGGATGTGCATGAAAGATGAATTCATATTTCTTACCGTGCTAATTCCAAGTCCTCATAATCCAAAAAAGGCAAATAGATGTATTTTTGCAACCTTTGATTGCTGAGCTGAATCATTTATAGAATACAGGTTCAGAGACGTATGACATCGCAAGTGAATCAAACTTTACAATGCATGCAACATTGTTATGGACCATTAGTGACTTTCCTGCATACTTAATGTTATCAGGATGGAGCACGGCTAGAAATTTAGCATGCCCACATTGTATGAGTCAGCCGGATGTATTTTCTTTGCCTTGCAGTGGAAAGATTGTTGGGACCTATGCGTACGGCTAGAGGAGGTGAATAGCCGATCACCCACTTTGATCGCTGGTTCTTCCTACACCTGTTAGCAAGCACAAGAGGAAATACAAACTACAAACAAGAACAATGCTAACACAAACCATTTACGTGGTTCGGAGATAAAGCTCCTACTCCATGGCGTGTCCGTATGGTGGACGATCCCGATCCATCGGTGGATGACTCCCCGGAAGACCTCCGACTAGCTCGTGTCGCTCTTTGTGGGTGGAAAAACCTCACCACAACCTTGACACAATACTTGAGCACTAAGACTACTAATTGACCTCTAACCAAAGCCAATTTCGACAAGCCTAGCCAGCCAAACCGAGCTCCCTTAAATAGAGCTCGTGGCTGAACTAGTCGTTACGAGTCGACTCGTGCCAACACCAGTCAACTGGTCAACCCGAATTCGAACGTTACAACCCAACGCTAGAATTCCAGCCGATACCAGTCGATTGCACAGAGGATCAGTCGACTGATCCTTCTGTGTCTTACATCAGTCGACTGCTACAGGAAACAGTCGACTGCACAAACCCTAAACCTAGGGTTTCCCTTCCCGAGTACAATTCTCTTAGCACTCAGACCCTCATGACTCAGCTGACTCTTCACTCAGCAGCCTCGACCTGTTGCCTTCAAGCCTTCTTCGATTTTAGCTCTCGTCCCCCGGACGCATACGAACCCGCGGCTCGTCCTCATGTCATCCTTCGTGTATGCCTCGAAGTGCGCTTTCCTCGGCTCATCGTTCCTACTTTGTCCACGGTCCCTCGGATGCATACAAGTCCACTGCTTGTCTCCTCATGCCATCCTTCACCGGACCCGAAGCCGACCAGCTAAGCCTATGTGTATCCTGCAAACCTGCATACTCACATACACATATCAAATACAAAGGCAAACCTAACTTAAACCATTTGCCCAAATATCAAAATACATGGTCACTTCGGACCATAGATTGCTCCAACCCCCTTTTTGATGTTTGACAAATCGTTTAAGTTATGGAAAACAAATAACAAATATAATGCTAATAAACATTTGGACTTACGTTGCCAAGGCTTCACCTTGGACTTATACCGCCAATGCATACACAATCATGTAATGCAATCATACATGGATCCTATCACAAGGCATCCCCACACCTAAACTCCCCAATGAGTTAGGATTTTCATCAACAAGGGATTTTTAAGAACCTTTCCAAAGTTTCCCCTACATTGAACTTAAAAAGGCTTTTTAAGAACCTCTCCAAGGTTCTCCCTTTGCGAAGAAATAAGCAACAATGCTCACCCTTGACCAAGGATTTTTTGCAAAGGCGTGTTTGGTTTCCCACTTAAACCTAACACTTCTCCCTCTTTGCCACATATCAAAAGGGCTCAAACAATATTCTAATTATTGGATCCTTTAACCTCTAATGATCATAAACGTTGTGTATTAATTCTTATAAGATTATACACTTATTTTACATTATTAGGACACTTTTCGACTGTTGAAAAACAGTTTCAGCCTGTATCAATCGACTGAGACAGTTACAGTCGACTGACCTTGTCGAAAACTCAACTCACAGAATTATCAGTCGACTGCCCCTGAATTAGTCGACTGATACCCTGATTTCAGCAATTTCAGCATTCTGAACCCAATTTCAGAAATGCATAACTAATTCCATAGATCTCCAAATCACAAATTTTGTGGAGATATTTATGGTACCCGTATCTACTTGGGAAAAATACAATCAAAAATTTTCTATCACCAATCCCAAGATTGACACAAAATCCAAAACTATCTAAATAGTTCAATTGAGCCTTGACCTAAAGTCCTAGTTTTGGCTTCCTCTTGATGTATCTGCCTATACCATATCACAATGTATCCCTAGCATTGGTTTATATGACATCTATACATTAACAATTAATTTTCATGCAATATGACCCTAATGTCATTTTTTCATGCGCGACACACAATCCCAATGTGTCAAAACCTTAGGATCAAGACTCAAGTTCGTCTCCAAATCCTTTGGCACACTCCATGGTCCATTTAGACTTCCAGGAGAAATCCTCCCGAGATCCATTGACCATGGGTCCCAACTTGGCTCCTAGAGCTCTCCCTTGAACTCTTAGTCTTAGCCACCTCTTTAATGTTGGGACCTTGTCGTTAAGCTAGAAGGGGGGGGTGAATAACACCTTTTCGATCACCCACTTTAATCGTGGTTTTCTTCCTACACGTTGTTAGTGCGCAAGCAGAATAACAAATAATAAAATCTAACAACTAAGAAGATAAACCAAGTTACGTGGTTCGGAGATTAAGCTCCTACTCCACGGTTGTCTGTAAGGTGGACGATCCCGATCCGTCGGTGGATGACTCCCCGGAAGACCTCCGGCTAGCTCGTGTAGCTCCTTGTGGGTGGAGAAACCTCGCCATAACCAGCAACACCTTTCTGAGCACTTAGACTACTAATTGACATTTAACCAAAGCTAATTTCGTCAAGAACATTCAGTCAAAACTGAGCCCCTTTAAACAGTGCTCTATGCTGAAATGACCATTACCAATCGACTGGTCCAAGGCCAGTCGACTGGTCCCACTAAGATTTGAACGTTACAGTCTAACGTTCGAATTTCAATGGCCATCAGTCGACTGCTCCAAGAGCAGTCGACTGATCTTTTTATGGACTTCATCAATCGACTGTCCTGGCACCAGTCGACTGGTCCACTTCTAAACCTAAGATTTCCCTTTCCCGAGTACATTTCTCTCAGCACTCGAATCCTAAGATTTCCTTCCCAAGTACAATTCCCTCAGCACTCGACCCCTCACGACTCAGTTGACTCTTCATTCAGCAGCCTCAGCCTATTGCCTTCAAGCCCTCTTCGACTTTGGCTCTCGTCCCTCGGATGTATGCAAGCCCGCGGCTTGTCTCCCATGCCACCCTTCTCGTATACCTCGTAGTCCGCTTCCCTCAGCTCATCGTCCCTGCTCCAGCAGCCTCGATCTGTCGCCCCCAAGCCCTCTTCGACTTTGGCTCTCGCCCCTCAGATGCATGCAAGCCCACGGCTTGTCTCCCATGTTATCCTTCACGTATGCCTCGAAGTCCACTTCTCTTGGCTCATCGTCCCTGCTTTGTCCACGATCCCTCGGATGCATGCAAGCCCTCGACTTGTCTCCCATGCCATCCTTCACCGACCCCGAAGACGTCCAACTAAGTTCATGTGTATTCTGCAAAACCTGCACACTAAATACACATATCAAACACAAGGGTGAACCTAACTTAAACCCTTTGGCCAAATATCAAAACACATGGTCACTCCGGACCATAGATTGCCCCAACATTTAGATGACTCTTCTACAATTACAAGGCCACATCGGTGTACCTCCGATGACTTTTGACCTACAAACATAACCTTCTTAACTTTTGACACCTTGTCCTTGGTTAAGCTTTTGTTTTTCCCTTTAAATGGCTTTCCCTTGCCATTCTTGGGCTTCCTCTTGCTATAGTCATATGACACCCTTGCATATGACTTCTCCATAGCATTGGAGATCTTAGATCGGTATCCGAGGTCCATTTTTGAATTTTTGACCGCCCAATACCATACCTAAACCCTTAGATCCAACAATGAATCTATCTAGGATTTTCTCTAATCTATCAAGTTTTGCTCTCAAAGCTTGATTTTCCCTTTCTAGGTTCTTAAACCTAGAATCAATATGTCCACCTTGGACATTCCTAAACCTACCCATTCTAGGCATGTGTCTTTTCTTCTTGGGATTAATGTCTTGATCCTTAGGTCTAGTCGTCTTGGATTTATCATGATGCATGATTTTTCTAAGGTTTTGATCTACATTATTAACCCTACTCCTATTATGATATTTAAATCTAAAATTATGCATAGTTAAATAATTAATATTATTTCTTACATGCATAGAGAAATTTGAATTACACCTAAAGTTAGGGATTACCTGCCTTACCCTTGTAGCTCCCCCTTGATGTGAGCTTCTCTTCTTTTCCTTCTTCTCCCACTTCTTCAAATACTCCAATTTCTTGAATTCTCCTTTCCTTGAGCATTTGGTGTGGTAGTGTCCTAGCTCACCACACGAGAAGCACCTTATATGCTTCTTCTCCTTCTTTTCCCTACAACCCATGTTAGAATTTAAAGAAATTGACTTGGGTTTAGGGCCTACCTCCTTTTTCTTACCCAATGGACACTTGTCCTTGTAGTGTCCCTTCTCATTGTACCAAAAGCAAATAATGTAGTCTTTTGACTTTGCTTTGGTGAAGGTCGAAGCTTCTTCTTGCTCCGGTATTGAGGATGATCTCTCCTCCCTCTCAATCCTTGAAGTTGAGACTTCTTCTTCATCCTTTGATGAAGTGGATAGCTCTTCTTCATCTTGTGCCACTTCACTTGAGGAGGTGAATTGTTCTTCATCTTCTTTCTTCTCCTCCTCGGATATTGAGCTCCTCTCCTCATCCGATTGATCCTTTTTTTCCTCTTGGACCATTAAGCCCATCTCCTTGGGCTCTTCTTCTTCTTCTTCTACTCGTGTAGGGTTTTCATGAAACGCCAACATCTTACTCCATAGTTCATACGCATTTTTATATTCACATACACGTCTAATCACATCGTTAGATAAAATATTGAGTAAAATTGAAATTACCTTATATTTGCCTTCGATTATGTTTGTTGCTCCTCATTCCAATATCGTGGTCGGAGCTTTTTCCCGTATTTGTCTTTCGGAACTTCAAATGGTTCTTCAATGGCAATCATTAGATCCCAATCCATGTTGAACCATGTCTTTGTCTGCATCCTTCAATAGTCGAAGCTCTCGCGAACGTAGGGAGGTGGGACATTGATATCGTCCCCTAATCATTCTTCGACCGCCATTTCCTCTAGCTCTTTGCTCTCCTGGCAATTAGTCCGTAGATTAGCGGCCCTGGCTCTGATACCACTTGTTGGGACCGATGCGTACGGCTAGAGGGGGTGAATAGTCGATCACCCATTTTGATTGCCAGTTCTTCCTACACGTGTTAACAAGTGCAAGCAGAAATACAAATTACAAGCTAAAACAATGCTAACACAAATCGTTTACGTGGTTCGGAGATAAAGGTCCTACTCCATGGCGTGTCCGTAAGGTGGACGATCCCGATCCGTCGGTGGATGACTCCCCAGAAGATCTCTGGCTAGCTCGTGTCGCTCCTTGTGGGTGGAGAAACCCCACCACAACCTTGACACAATACCTGAGCACTAAGACTACTAATTGGCCTCTAACCAAAGCCAATTTCATCAACCCTAGCCAGCCAAACCGAGCTCCCTTAAATAGAGCTCGTGGCTGAACTAGTCGTTACGAGTCGACTCGTGCCAACACCAGTCGACTGGTCAACCCGAATTCGAACGTTACAACCCAACGCTCGAATTCCAGCCGATACCAGTCGACTGCACAGAGGATCAGTCGATTGATCTTTCTGTGACATACATCAGTCGACTGCTACAGGCAGCAGTCGATTACCCAAACCCTAAACCTAGGGTTTCCCTTCCCGAGTACAATTCTCTCAGCTCTCAGACCCTCATGACTCAGCTGACTCTTCATTCAGCAGCCTCGACCTATTGCCTTTAAGCCTTCTTCGACTTTGGCTCTCGTCCCTCGGATGCATACGAACCTGCGACTCATCCTCATGTCATCCTTCGTGTATGCCTCCAAGTGCGCTTCCCTCGGCTCATCGTTCCTGCTTTGTCCACGGTCCCTCAGATGCATACAAGCCTACGGCTTGTCTTCTTATGTCATCCTTCACCGGACTCGAAGCCGTCCAGCTAAGCTTATGTGTATCCTGCAAACTTGCATACTCACATACACATATCAAATACAAGGGCAAACCTAACTTAAACATCAAAATACATGGTCACTCCGGATCATATATTGCTCCAACAAAGATTTCTTGGTTTGATAATCATCGAAAATTTTTACCTGTTGATCATCCTTTCAGAGGAAATAAGAAAATTTTCAAAAGGAATGAAGTGGTTAGGAAACTACCCCCAGTTTGGATGTCAGGCGAAGAAATATTTAATGAAATTGTTAGTTATGAATTTCTACCAGTATATCAGGATGGTTCAGATGATATCAACAAGTATATTGTTAGAGTTAACAAATGCATTTGGAGGAAAAGAAATATTTTTTGGGAGCTTCTATATTGGAAATATTTACTCATTCGACATAATTTGGATGTGATGCATACTGAGAAAAATTTCTTTGACAACATCATCAATACTGTGTTGAATATTCATGGGAAAACTAAAGATACAACAAAATCACGCGAAGAATTAAAACAATTAGTAAGTAGGCCTGAGTTGGATCAGAATGAAACAACTAGTAAATATCTCAAGGCATGTTATACATTAAACAAAGAAAGTAACCAAACAATATGTTCTTGGTTGAAAGCAATCAAATTTCCAGACGGATATGCGCTAATACGTCTCGTTATGTAGATATAAACAGATTTAAAATGGTTGGAGTGAAGAGTCATGATTGTCATGTGTTTATGCAAAGATTAATTCTAATAGCTTTCCAAGAATTACTTCCTATTAATGTTTGACAAACACTTATAGAATTAAGCCTTTATTTTAAAAATCTGACTTCCATAGTTATTACGGTATCAGATATGTTACGCCTTTAGGCAGAGATTCCATTATTAATATGTAAGCTTGAGCGAATATTTCCACCATACTTTTTTGATTCAATGAAATATCTGCTTATTCATTTACCTAGTAAGGCACAAATAGGTGGTCTTGTACAATATGGATGGATGTATCCTTTTGAAGGATTTCTTAGAAAATTAAAGAATAGTGTGCTTAACAAAGCAAAAGTTGAGGGATCAATATGTAATGCATATCTGGTTGAAGAAGTAAGTTCGTTTTGCTCGTATTACTTTGCTTAAAATGTGAAAATCAGATATCGAAAGTGTTCACGCAATCAAGATGACATTCAAACATTTAACTCAGACATGTTTTCTATTTTCAAGTATCCTGGAAGAGCAATGGATGCAACTCTATCTAGACAGTTAAATGACCAAAAATATCATGTTGCTAAGACATATATCCTCTTAAACTGTGAAGAGGTCAAACCATACCTAAGGTATTAGCTCTAGTTTATATATTTATTTGCATTAAATTACTATCCGATAATATAATTAAAATTCTTATGATATCAAATTACCTTATATGTCAGGTTGTACGAACAATATTTGTACATTCAAAATCCATCTACAAGTGCAAATGAGGTAGATTAGAAGATAGAAAATGAATTTGCATTTTGGTTTCAAATATATGTAAGTGAGTTAATATGCATTTTTATGTTCACAATTCCTTATTACATATTAATCTAATTTTATCAACAACCTTATTATAGGAGAATGATCATAGAATTTCAAATGTAGAATACGAAAGAATAAAAAATCTCGCATTTGGACCTCTGCTTACTGTGACCGTCTTCTCCAGTTATTACGTGAATGGATACAGATTTCATGTGGGCCAACGTGATTCAAAAGGTTGACGTATAATTCTGGTGTTTGTGTCAAAGGATCAACAAACAACAATGATACTCAATTGACTATTATGGCAGACTAGACAAAATTATCGAGGTTGAATACCCAGCGTTACCTTTCAAAAGATGTGTATTATTCAGGTGTTCTTGGTATGATCCAACTCCAAGGACGAGCACCAGGAAACATCGTTTATATAATTTAGTTGAGGTTAATTCAACCAAAAGATTCAACAAGTTTGAACCTTTCATCTTTGCGGTGCAAGCTGGTCAAGTATTTTATCTTGAGCACTCAACTAAGAAAAGACGACCTAGTGAATGACTAGCTGTTTGTCAAATTAAGCCGAGGTCAAGTATTGAAATGCCAAATACTATAACTGTCCATAACCCCGATGCTTATCAAAATGAATAAGCCATAATGAACTCTGTTGATTCAGAAATACAATCAGCATCACAATTACTTATAGATGATAATGTCTCTTACGAGGAAATTGATAATGGTGAGATATCTAGCAGTGAGGAGATTGATGTATCAACGAAGTCAATCGATGAAAACTTGCATGTTATCCATCGGAATAAGATCAGTAGTTTGTATTGAATATTACTAGTTGTTTGTATTTCATCTTCGTTGATACTAGTTGTTTGTATTTCATCTTCGTTGATACTAATTGTTTGTATTTCATCTTCGTTGATACTGGTTGTTGGTATTTCATCTTCTGTGGATTAACTATTACAAATGTGTATATCTAATATTATGAGTTTGGATTTTTATAGTCATGCAGTCAGGGCAGAGACCACGTGGTGACCAGATTACATTGAGAGTAGTGGGTGACTGGTAAGTCAATATGTAATTCTTATAACATACAAGCTTTTGCAGCGACCCTATCGCTTATGACACAAATGTCCGCCCCTCCTCGTTTTGAGTCTCAGGAGACGCAGGATCCTAAGGATACCCCAGATGAGTAGAGACATTTTTGTAGTATGTTATATTTTTTTCTCTACATTTACAAAATCAAATTATTATACTATTTGATTTGTTATTATATGCATCACTAATTGTTTCTTATTTGTTCATTTTTGTTTACAGATTCCACATTATCAGAGTTGAATTCAGATATTGGTTGGGTTGAAAGGTGTGTATATTGGATATTTTACATATCATTCAATTTTATTTACATTTTCTATATCAGTTACGATAACTAGTTATGTTTTCACTAATATTGTTTTATTATTGTATTTTACTTTTATTTATATCGTTTCTCTTCTTTTATGCAGGAATGTTGTTCCTTTTAATCCAGTTTTGACGTGTCCGACTCCTATTACGCTTTATGTTCATGTATGTATTCACATGATATCTTCTATTACATTTTATGATCATATATGTTCATGTATATATTCACTTTCATCCTGTTTGGAAACCTTTTATGTAAGGAATTGAATTGAATTCCATTCGGAATTGAATTCCATCCGGAATTGAATTCCAATTCTCATGTTTGGAATAAATTGTAAAAACAGAATCGAATTCAATTCAATTGTTATATTTTTACCATTTATCCTGCGAGGGAAGGGCGAGGAAAGGGTTGATTTGTTTTGTGAGGGGGTGATTTGGTAATTTAATTTTTCAAGTGAATTCCTTTCCCAAATCAGAGGTGTTTAGGTCTGATTTGTTTTAAGGGTTTTGAAAGGAATTGGAATTCAATTCCTTCCTGAAAATGCATATCAAAGGATGGAATTGAATTCCAATTCCCAAAGGAATTCAATTCCACCCCTTTCCAAACAGGGTGTTTCTGTTGGTTTTTTTACGTGTATATATTCACTTTATCTTCATGTATATTACACCTTATGTTCATGGATAAGAATATGATGCGTTTGGATATGGAATTTGATACATGTGTTTGATTTTGTAATGTATGTAGTGAATGTAAACACAATTCAATATATATTGTTTGGATATTGACGTGTATTGATGTGTTTTGGATATGATGTGTTTTGTATGAATATGATGTGTTTTGAATGAATACTATTGTTTTGTATGTGCTGTATTTGAATATGTGCTGCAGTGTATGAATATTATGTATTGACTGTTGTGAATGTAAATATGGTAAGGGGAAAACAGGGAATAGGCTGCTGGAAAATTATAGATATTAGCGACGGATATTTTGTAAATACGTCGCTATTAGCGACGAATATTTGACTTTCCGTCGCTATTAGCAACGGATTTATGAAATATCCGTCGCTATTAGCGATGGATATTTGACCTTCCGTCGCTAATATTTGACTTCCCCGTCGCTATCTTGGAACAATCGAGTCCCCACCTATCCAATAGCAATGGATATCATAAATATCCGTCGCTAATTACAATAAAATAGCGACGAATCTTTGACTTTTCGTCGCTATTATACTCGTATACAACAACAGGATCCGTTATTTAGAGACGGATTTTTTATGTATCTGTAGCTATTTGTAACGGATTATTTTTTTTAAAATCCGTCGCTAATAGTGACGGATATCGCACGTTTCGTCGCTAACCTCAAATATGACGGTGCGACAACTGACGGCGTTATTTCCGTCGCTATTATCGTTTAGCGACAGATTTGCGACGTCGTTATTATTTCCGTCTCTTTTATGTATCTATTTTTTTTTGTTGTGCATCATGCGCATATTTTGCATCGTGCATTTGCTTGTGTTTGTTGCACTTGTTAGCTATGTTTGTTGCATTTGATTGACATGCATATACGGTTATAATTTGCATTTTATTATATAATTTGGATATATACGGCAGTATTAGCTGTTTATGAAGGTGTTAGGGGGGATTTTTGATTTTACCCCAACTTGTTATATGGTTTTCAGGTATATTTTACTTTGTATAGAAGCATTTTGTTTATGTTTTTTTATTACGGAGACTGTATACCTTTTGTTTTCTTTATGCTTGTTTTACCCTTTTTATATACCATGCATTTATCTATTCTTATTAGGGATGGAAATAGGTCAGGCGGCCTGTCAGGAGCCTGTGGCCTGGGCTGTATTTGGCCTGGCCTGGCCTGACCTGTTTAAAAATAAAATAATAATCAGGCCCTTTTGAAAGCCTGTTTTTTTGTCAGGCTAGGCCCAGGCTCAAATAAAGCCTGTGAAGCCTGACAGACCAGCCTGGGCCTGTTAAAATTACAATATATAAAATGTCAAAATCAAATTTTGAACCTAAGACTTCGGCTGAGCAAACTCTTATCTACACCTACTAGCCAACAAACCACAAATTTGTTTCATTGTATGATACATATTTTATGTATGTATATTTTTATTTTTTTTATTTTTATTTTGGATAATCAAATATTTGAATTAAATTGTTATATTTTATATATTAGAAGTATTTTGGATAATCGAATTAAATTACAGGCTTTGTAAACAGGCCGCAAGCCAGGCCAGACTATTGAACAGGTCGGGCTCAGGCCAAGAATAAAGTCTATAACAGGCCACAAGACAGGCTCAGGCTAGTTTGCTATTATACAGGTCTGGCCTGTTAAGGTAAAAGTCTGGCCTTACCTGGCCTGTTTCCATCCTTAGTTTTTATACCCGCAGAATTCCACCTAGAACTCACTACCTCTCGTTCTTCTTTTTGTTTCAAGTAGTCGATAGTCGCGTCTCGTGCTGTCAGGAGAGGATCCAGCTGTCAATCTCCCAGTTTGACTAGATTTATAGTATTAGTGTCGTTTTTTTGTTTTTTTATCGTTTCGGATGATATATGATTTATTTTGGACGAGTATTTATTTATTTTTGCTGGATTTCGATTTACTGCGCTTAGTTATGAAGATTTATTTATTATATTTATTATTTATCAGTTATATTATTTAACTGCGTGATTGTGATGGTGTGAATGCTAGTCGAATATGGCTGAGATTTGTATGTATGAGTTATGTATGTATAAAAAGTTTCAGATTGTTCGTCGTACAATAGAAATATTGTCTGATTTTTGAACGAGCACGAGTCTTTGGAGATGTGACAGGAATTGGCTAGGATCATAATTCATAAAGATCTATCTCTGGTCCCCTTGAGGGAGTCACTCGCCTATACTATTCAATTTTCATGCGTGTGTTAAGGCAGCATAGCGCGGAAGGTAGAGTAGGAGTCGGTGCAAATTAACAGAGACCACGTACCGCACTACGCCACTTTAATCCTTGGCTGGGGCCTAAACTATTAATTCATACCTTCAATTCAAAGTAGTTTTGATCAAATCTCTTTTCAGTCATACTTTCGTCCTAAAATTGCAGTCTTAAAGGGTCGACACGCCATAAATTAATGTACAGTTAAAATTTAAAATATCTTAAATTGACTTTATTAGGCCAAACAGCGCTAAAAACCAAATTTTGTTTAAAGAAGGATCTTCCCTATATATGTGCAAATTAATTAATGTTGGACTAAAACAAAAATTCATCCACAAGTCGTGATGCAGGTGGATTCCTTCATTGTGTTGCCGCCAATGTTAGGCCTCGAGCAACGTCAAGTGAGGCGAGCTAGGCAGAGGCCGAGTGGGTTGAGGCTGGGCCGACTGAGCTTCTAAAAACCCAACATGAGCCCGCTAGCTAAAAAGGTGTTTTATATAGAGAGACGGCCGATCGATGTCAACTGGTGAGCATGAAGTAAGTGATTTCATCTTTATGGGTACAAATGGAGTCGACTCGACTTACAGTGATCATGATTTTAGTTCTATTCGTCTCAAGTGCATGGGTTCAATTATTTTTTTAGGGTTTAGATCGTGATTTTTTTTTCCTTTTTGCCCCAGGGTATAACTGCCACCGGATGTATAGAATAGTGATTATGCTATGGGTTACCCGAGAAGGGAAGATATTGAGAAAATAAATAGAGCATCTTCCTAAATTAAATGAATCAATCATCTAAGATTATCAAAAAAAAAAAAAAAAAAAAAAAAAAAAAAAAAAAAAAAAAAAAAAAAAAAAAAAAAAAAAAAGAAATACACATTCTCTAAGTTTTATCACAATAAAAAATGTTATTATCAATGAAGGATTCCTCAACATCTAAATATGACTCTTATATAGACCACTACCTAAGATCAAATAAAAAAAGAAATTATAATTAACGGATTTTAATTCTAATATTGTAAAGAAAAAAAATAGATCTTTTACCCAAAAGAAAAGTACAAAACTGAACGATATTAACTCAAAACAAGATGCGGATCAAACAAATCCTCCCTTATAAATATCAGGAATACAAAAATACTCTAAATATCCCAAAAATAAAAATTAACAAAAATAACAAAAAGCTCTTAAAAGGATTTAAACGGTGAAATTTGAGGGTCAAAACTTGACGATTACGATTTTACCGTAACAAATATAGATTTTCGAATTCTACACACATGACCACCAATAGAATCTAATTTTCAATTTTGAATTAAAAATTATGTCCTTTTGAATTTGAAAGATTATTAATTTTATCATAGGTTGGGTCTACCTCAATAATTGAATTGGTCAAATGGGTCAGAGTCGATTTCTAATAAACTCTCTCGTGTAAAATCAGTCATGTGAAACATCTGGAATCAACTTAATTACTAGACATAATTCAGAAAGAAAGATGGACACTTTTGTATCCTCTACAAGTCAAACATGTAGCCTGTGATGCATGCTTTCGAGTTTGCTAGCTTGTCCTCCCTTGCCATATATGTTAGAGATACCATTAAAATTTTGCATCGATAGATATGAAAATGATTATAAATTTAAAAAAATAAAAAATATCTTTTATTTAAATGAGATCTTTTAGATAAAGTTAGAGAACAAAATAGGAGGTTTAAATTTAAAATGGACAATATTATATCATTGTGGATATATCTAAATTCAATTCTTGAGTCTCAACAAGTGATATTAGAGTCATGGTCCAGACTGGGTATCATGTAGTTGATCCTTGAATGAAGTTGAGAAAAGACTCAGAATAGGTCAAGAGTGACCGGATGCTTACGGGAATGCCCGAAACATGTCAAGAGTGACCAGTGTCGGATGCTCACGGGGAGGTCCGGAAGAGGTTCAGAGTGACCGGATGCTTATAGAGAGGCCTGAAGTAGGTCAAGTGGATCGGATGCAGATGATTGCGGGGAGGCCCGGAGCTGGTCAAAGAGTGACCGAATACTCGCGGAGAGGCTCGGAGCATATCAAGAGTGACCAGATACTTGCGCGGGGGGTGGGGGGTCTGGACCGTGAAAGTAATGATAGTCTTTCGTTTGAGGAAGGATTATTAAGAATACAATTAAGTCATAAGATCATGAATTTAAAATGATAAAAGATATCTCCATTAAGTATTTTGGATAGAGTGAAAAAATAAAATTACAAGAACTTAAGTTAAATAGACATCCATGTTTCCTGATCATGCCAAACCCTCTAGCTCAGGAAGAATGGCCCTATTTATTACATCATTCGTGCACATCAAAGTCTACAAGGTTGACTACTCGTCTCAAAATGTCGGGGCACTCCATGTTCTCTGTGGGTCCTGAACTTGTCGAATCAATAGACAATTCGACGTGCATACTTCAACAGTCTAGCCACGAAGGAGGCAAACAAAAGGCCACACAAAGAAGAAGAGTTTGTGTTCGATAATTAACAATATTTCGACTGAATTTGTCAACAAAAAGTGGGGCAATCAATCATATATACATCCGTGTATCGTATCCTTTCTACCCTAAACCCTAACAATAACATATATATAAAGTGGTTGTTTGATGCATTTCTGTGTCTAAATCAATACATAGTTCACAACCAAAAACGGATAACAAATACAGAACTGTTTAATTAATGATGAGAAAGTGACTTCTTGATGATCATCATAAACCTACTGTGCTGATAATTCCTAGAACTGTTTAATTAATAGATGAAAGAGATAGAGAGAGAGAGAAGGGGGAAAAAAAGGGAGAAAGAAATAACTTCTTGATTTATTTTTTTTGAAATAAAAGGAAAAACTGAGCGATTAAAGAAGAGAGGTTGGTGTTTACGGTTGGAAGAGCTTGTTGTGGCACTCGCATCGCCAGGCCTGCGGGTAGTAGTTCTCCTGCGGAACGATGCCTGGGTGGATCACGACGAGCACCGCGCGGCACGGCACACAGCGCCCGCACCGGCCGAGGCACACCGGAGGGAAGGAACCAGCGAGCAGCAGCCTCTTTCGGGAAGAAGGTAGGACGGCGGCGCCGGCGAGGTTTCTCCTTTCTTTCGCCATCGTCCCGACCACTGCATGCGCACGGGGCGATTTAGGAGGCCGGAATAATCAAGAACTCGATCGATGATGAAATATATATAGAGGCGCTGCATACTTACAAAGAACTCCGGCGAGGAAGAGGAAGAGCATGAGGCGGCGGCGATGGTGGCGGAGGAAGTGATCCATGGAAGCTCGATCCGTAGTCTGTTTCGGTTGGTGTGGCAGAATCGAAGAAGCGGAGTGGGGGATTGCGAATGGAAACGTGCGGCGAAGTGGCGTGGGGAATTGCAGCGATGTCGTTCATATACATGAACTTGGATATGTCATATTTTCATTTGGGTCCCTGGACTTTAGTATTGTTTTCACTTGTCTAATTTAGTTCCCCCTGTTTCTTTTATGTAAATATTAAAAATTTGATAATTTCTAAACTCAAGTTAAACTCAAATCAACCTCAATCTCTAAAAAAAAAGATTGAACTATCATTTCAAAATTAAGATTTAACCAATTATGGCTTCTTTAGAGCCTTAATTTTTCATTTCATACTTTAAAAAAAAATTTAATTTTAATTTTTTTAATTAATTTTCAAAGTTCAATTCTTATTTTAGGCGCCTAGTTGTCATCTCCGTAACTTATTCTTCTGAGCCTCTTGCTCCTCCTCCTCCTCCCCTTCCCTTTCCATCTCCACCGCTGCTCTACCAAATTTCCATCTCAAACCCTAACTTTCCGATTTTATCGCCGGCTCCTGTTTCGAACCTCCTCGGCTTCGGCGGAGGAGGATTCCTTCTTCATCGTCCCAGAATTCATGCGGCGGCGGCGCCTCGCAATCGCCCTCTGCGATCGCCTAGACACGCCCTCCGAATCCATGGCGATTCCAGATGGAGGAGGAGCTGATTTTGACGCATTACGATGCTCCAGCCCTCTCACCGTCTCCTGGCATCGCTGCCTCAAGCGGAAGCTGGACGAGAGGGACTCAGGTGCCCGTCGCCTCTCATTCTTTACCGGCGAAGAGGGTGGCGACGAGAATGGGTTTGCTAGGGTTGACATAGAGAACGAGGCGGAGGCCCTGAGGGAGGCCCTCGCCAGCCACAAGCAGTCCGTTGAGAAGCTCCTCGCAGAGCTGGAGGAGGAGCGGAACGCCTCATCGTCTGCGGCCACCGAAGCGATGTCAATGATTCTACGGCTCCAGCGCGAGAAGGCGGAGGCGCAGATGGAGGCGCGCCAGTTCCGCCGCCTCGCCGATGAGAAGATGGCCCATGACCAACAGGAGATCGCCGTCCTCCAGGATCTCCTCTTCAAGCGCGACCAGACCGTGGAAGCCCTAAACTGTGAGGTCCAGGCATACCGCCATCGCCTCCTCAGCTACGGCATCGGCGTCGACGAGGGTGACGCGCCTCCGTCTGAGCCGCAGACCCCTGACACGGCCACCGCAACGCCCACCCGCGCTGCTGCCGGCTCCCAATTTGATGACCTCCCTTGTGACTATCCGGCATTGCGGTGCGCCGATGATTCCGCCGCCGACCTAGACAAGTACCACTACGGAGAGACCCCTCGCGCCGCTGATTCACCCCGCGGGCCGTTTCGTCCTCGCATTCACCAGTTCGAGCGGGTGCGAAGCGGCAGCTCTCGCAGTTTCAAGGACAAAGGCGTCGTGGTGAGGCAGTCCCCGCGTCGGTGGTCGAGCCATCTCAGGAGCTTCTCCTACGGAAGCTTCAGCTCCGGCCTGGAATTCCCAGTCGACGACGCATCCGACTGTGGCGCGAGAGACGACTTCGGCGACAGAGTCTACACCGTGGACGCTGTGCACGGAGCGACAGAGGACTACGTGAGCACGCCGAGGGAGCTCCATGGCAAAAGTGGAATAGAGGATGAAGCGCAAGAAGCGGAATTTAAGAGACTTTACTTGAGGCTGCAAGCCCTCGAGGCGGATAGAGAGTCGATGCGGCAGAGTTTGATCTCCATGGGCACGGACAAAGCTCAAATTACACTTCTGAAAGAGATCGCGCAACAAATGTGCAAAGAAGTGGCAACTGAAAGAAAGGTGGTGAAGAGGTCGTCTTCCATCAAGAAGTCCTCCTCACTTATGTCAACGGTTAAGGTGCTAGTTTATCTTTTTAAATGTTGAGTTTATTGGTTCTACTTTCAAGTGCAATGCAGGTAATTTATTGGGATAAATTAGACAATAAGGCTACATTTGATTCACTGAAGAAAGCCAATTTGCTAGACACATCAAAACTGAAAATAGACTAGTACTCAGACAAGGGAGTCATTTCCTAAGGAACTGCTTCTATTAGTCAAAATTTGCATAGAATTGATGATACCAACTTAAATTATTGGAGGGAGACTTGTCTTTATCCACGGTGCATTTCATTATGTCTCTACTTCTAGAATTAGGTCCTTCATCTGTTGGTTAATCGGCCAGATAATTATCTTGATCCTGTAGAAAAAAATTCCACAATACTTTTCCAGGTTCCTTGTTCTCATTTCTTCTGTCTGAGAAGGAGTTTGTGTGGGAGACAGAGAGCTTATTATAAGACTTTAGCTTATGCGCCCAGTATCTTTATTTAGAGTAGAGCACAATTCAATCCCTAAATGACCAATTAATTGAGACAGTGAAATCCTTGTATTATAGATATAATTGCATCATGTATCCTAGTTTTAACATGCTTCCTGTATCATGACTAAGAGGTACTGGCCTAAATTTGAGACCATATTGAATTAGGGCAGACTTTGTTTCATCCCAAAATAATGTCTGCCAATTAAGAGTAGAAACACTTCTAATATATCGGCTAAGCTCATTGCATCTCAAAATATTAGTTACTTGAGAGAGGAAACCCCATTTAATATAATGGATTGTCATATTTGTCAATGCATGAATCATACATACTGGCCTACCTTCCATATCATGTTGAATTAGGTGGAACTGTTTCATCCTAAATTGATTAGTCACTTGGCATAGGGAAACTTTTTTAATTTATGAACATATTGGATCACTACACCTGTCAATATATGTCTCTGAGGTACTGTCCTAATTTTGCTTCCGTGTAAAATTAGGGTGGAGTTCGTTTCATCCCAAAATGATTTATCTCTCAAAAGAGAAAAACTTCTCTAGTCTACAGACTTAATAGACCATCTCGCTTATCCATGTATGTTTAATGGATGTATAGCGCCTTACCTTCAACAAAATAGTAGCTGTCGATAGCTACTGGTGAGGGCTTTACAATTACTCTGCCATGTTTCGATGTTAAAAATACAAGCAAGCAAGAATTGTCTGCGAACTACGTGGCTGAAAATGTGTCATCTGAAACATTTCATTTCCATGAGTGAAGTTTAATGTGTTCCAAGTTATTGCATTCTTATTTTACCTGGAAATGCTAGATGTCCTAGTGTCACTTGCAGGTAATCCTAATTTCTCAATAACATGTGTCACGCCTTCTCTTCTTTAACTTCTGTTCTTTTTACAGAATGTCATCTCAATTGTTTTGTGGAGGAAAAGGTCATCTCGTGTCAAGTAAGTTCCCATCATCTAACTGACCTATTAATCTGCTAATTTCCATTTCAGACCAATAAACACTTAACTTGTCGTTTCTATTCTACTAGATTTACGTTTGGGCTATCATCCAACAATGCTGGATTAGTACTACTGCTGGAAAAGTCTTCTCCCCGTTTGAGGCACAAGAGGCTCCTCACAAAAGCACAGGGCTCAGGGATGAGTCCTAAGCATCGGGTGCTCACGACCTAACAGTATCATCTTGCTGTGGTTCTCGTTCTCAGGTTTGTTTTCAGAAATGTATTCTTTTCATTGAGACTCAGCAAGAAGAGAAGATTTAGTTCACTTCCATCCTGTTGTATATTTGTATTCAAACTTATTATTGTAAGCACCCATTCTTTTAGCACGGCACATATTACTCACGTTGGCAACTCTATCGCTAGAGGTCCCCAATAGTTTATTTTTATTTTATCTTATTTTTTGTGATGGGTGTCTTTTGACCGTCCGGTTTAACTGGAATTTTATCCCAGCCATTGAGAATTGCTTATCATTAGATTCCCCTTTCATATCGCAATCATTATCCATTAGCAGTTTGTTTTGACAGCCATCACCTATGTCTTATATTATATGCCCTAGATCGGATCGGATCGGATCGGGCTAAATCATTAAGACCGTTCTGTATGGTTTTGACCAATTAACGCTCTCTTGATCGTTTCAATGAATCCTTCTCTGTACGTAAAATGTTTAGCCCGGACCACACCTTGTTTTTTCCCCCTAAAAGCACCTCACCTCATCAGGTAAATGAAAAAGATTGGTTCCTGATGGTCTTTGTGAAGGGAATACGACGAGACGTCGCACCCAACCTTGCAGTACGGCGACTTCCTAAGTTTAACGCGAGAGAGCTACGTCACTGAAACGATACTCGCTGTTCTATTGGACAAAAGTTCACCTGGCTTGGAGGACCCTGCATATGCTCCCAATCATGATGCTGGTTGAGTTCCGAGGCGAAATTGGCCGTTGTCTGTTCCGCTCAGAGCATCGGATCCTCACCCGGCGCCAGCATAGACGGTAACGCATCACCCGCCTGCTGGGAGCGGCGCCATGATTGGGGCCCATCGGACGGCCAGGATCTTCCCTTTATACGTCCGCAGCCGTCCGATCTGCCCCGCCAACCCGCACACCCACGTTGCCTCCAGCTCACTTGTAAACTTGGCTCCCCCGACGCCGCACCACCGCGTGCGTCGCGTCTCCTTGCTCTGCCCTTCACGACCGCACGATCGATTCCCGAACCACAATGTCGCCGTCCGATTGATCTCCGGCCTAGAAATTTCATCGGGCTATCGCGGTGAGGAAAATCTCGTCCAGCGGCGCTGTTCGAGAGATCGCCACGTCATCGACCGCCCACGTTCTCCCTCCCTTGGCTTAATAGACTAAGACACCCCTCGATCTGGTACGGTTCATTGGGCAAAGAATGGGGCTATTGTAGTAAACTAAGGTGGCATTTTAGTAAATAATGGTGGGTCTACATGTACTACGAAAAATGGCCGAGCTTTTCTGCTGTGGAGCAATAGGAGAGCGAGGAAGTAGTGGCTGCGAATCCGAGGAGAGATCGCCGTCGGAGAAGCTACGGCAGTGTGGGGAAGACGGAGATTTAGGTGCCCCGGTGACGGGACTGTTCTTTCTTCGAGCGGACGTCCGTTTAAGAGAGTTCGGACTTGAATTCCCGGGCGCTTCGATCTCGCAACGTTAAGGGCGGATCGCTTCTACTCTCTCGCGGATCAGTTTGCGTTCCTTCGGATCCCCTTTTTTCTCTTCGCGCAATCAGATAGGTACGGTGCGATCTCTTTCTATTCCTATTGTTAAAGGTGATCTCCAATGGGGTTCGCTTGATTGGTGACGGTGCGGATCGGCCAGTGTCAGATGAGATTTTTCGAATTTGGATCTCTAGTTTTGTGTATTGCTGCTTGATAGTGTTGGTTATTCAGTTGAATTAACCACAGATCAAAGTTCGTTTCTCTTATTTGTGTTGAGGGAGATATGTGGGGCGACGGAATTGAGGCCGAAGTAGAATTGGACCAGATTACCATTGTTTAATTCAGGATATGTAAATTTTGATACAATTATTGCATAAAAGTATGATCTTGTAATGAAATTTTGCAAAGTGACAGTTGCTGTGGTATGGCAGAATACCTTGCAGTGATGGAATCTGGTGATGGAGTTGAAATGGAGCTTAGTAAAGCAACTCCGGAAACATCTCGAGAGACCAATGGATTTAGTTCTCAGATAAATAAGGAGAATGAAATTGTTGAAAACGGTGCTGATGCTGTTCATGCAAGCAGTGGCTCCGAGGACACCTCAAAAGTCGAAGCCCCTGATTTTTCCAGAGACAGCCACGAAGTTTCTGAATCTGCTAGAGAGAACAACGGATCATTAAATCCCATCAAGATAATGGTCGTTTTCTGTTGTCTATTACCACAAACATGGAGAATTATGTTCTGTAGAAGATATGATTTTGACAATTTCTTGTGCAGAAAGGTGGATCTGACGAATGTAGTCAACTCAAGAAGACTAAGAAAAATTTCGGACTTCTGAATGGTTCTGTAGGTGAACTGAACGAGAAAAAGAAGGCTCTTTCACAGAGTTCCTCCTTTCCGTCTAAAGGGTTACTTAACAACACCACTTTAACAAGGCAGACTAGAATTGCATCATCAAAAACAAATGGTTTGATCTTCTCCTACTTTGTTCGTTTAGGAATGAATTGTGTTTTGCTTGGTTGATCTTGCAAATTTGCAGGGCACCTTACTGCTAAGACTACCACATCAAGTGTTCAGAAAACATTGGTAAGTTTAGACATCGGTAGTTTTGCTTTTCTTTTTCTACAATATGAGAACGAGATTATTTTAGTAAACCTGCATGGCTGATCATGTGCTGTGATTTACTTTGGGTAAACCTTTAACACTAGTTTTGCTCACTCCAGACTGTGAACAAAGGCTCAGGAGAGGTGATTATTAGTGACAAATCTGCTAGGAATGGTAGTTCTATAGAAGACGGAAAGTAAGTTCTTCTGTGAGAAGTGCATTCCTTCATCCAAATGCTTAGGAACTATTTTTATCCATTATTAGTTATGGTCTTACATAACAGATAAGTTATGGTCTGTCTTAGTTTCATAATCATTGAATAGTCGGTTATTTGGGACAACTTTGGATACACTTCAGGAAATAAATTAGATCATCAGAGGATAGATAAATCCATATCTAAGACGAAGCTATAACATTATATATATATATGGCGCATAATATCGTATGAACAAAAAAGCAGATAAAGCAAACATATTCTTTCTTGTTAGTGAAAGTGTTGGAACATTTGCATACTATACTTGTCCAAGAACCTAATGCACAATTGAAGCAGTATATTTGCTTTAAAATGGCTTAACCACGTAAAATGTTATCTATTCTTTTGAAATGAGGTTTATATTCATCTGATGCAGGTCCTATGATATCAAGGAAAAACTCTCAGATAGCTCATTGTCAACCAAAAACGATGAAGATGCCCACTCCAATGCCTCGTAATTTCATGCTTATCCAATATATTTCATGATTTTACCTTCTTAGACTTTGTTTGAGGTTTTTGTTATGCTTATTCCAGAAGTACAACACCACGTGCAATAAAGAGTACTGGTTGTGGTTTTAATTTTAGGTTGGATGAGCGTGCTGAGAAACGCAAAGAGGTGAACATATGGATTTTATTTTTTGACTTTTTTTATAAAGACTAAATACGAATTAAACTAATGTATATTGATTTCCCAGTTTTTCATGAAGCTTGAAGAGAAGAATCATGCAAAAGAACTTGAAAAGACCAACTTGGATGCAAAATCTCAGGTGCTCCTTTTATTTGAAATGTATGCTGTCCTACAGAGGGAATGTCAAATTAAAGTTAGTTAAAATATCTAACTTACAGGAAAATCAAGAGGCTGAGATCAGACGATTGAGGAAGAGCTTGAACTTCAAAGCCACTCCGATGCCAAGCTTTTATCAAGAACCTAGTCCTCCCAAGGTAGAACTGAAGAAGGTAAAGTTACCATCTTAACTATCACAGCCTTCATTACACGTTTGTAAGCTCATTCATAAACCTTGACTAGCAATAGAAGGAATATATCTGCAGCAGCTTTCTTTAATCATGGTGCTAGCAAATTGACAAAATGTCTCCTTAGACCTTTAGTTCTACATAGCTAGTCCTACATGACCAAGAATAATGACTTCAATTAAGCTGTTTGTTCATCATCTACAGATCCCTCCGACACGGCCCAGGTCGCCTAAACTTGGGCGTCGCAAATCATCCTCCACAGCCATGGACAATCCTTTGGAAGCTGTCGACTCAAGTGAGAACTCAACCAAATCAAATGCTATGGCTTCCAAAAACCCAAAGCCGAAGACACTCGCCAAGCTTCCATCTCCCAAATCGACAACCACAAAGTCCTACGCAAAATCTAGCGCTGCAGACAAACATGCACCAAACCAAAAGCCTATGGTCGAGGTACTTCAGATCGACAACCACGCAATCACATCATCTCTTGAGGACAAAACTGAGGGAGATAAGGCAGTGGCCAACCTCGCTGAATCCGAAACAGTGCCCCAGCAAGTTTCTGTGCTTGGGTAAGTGGTTACCAAACGCCTCCTGCTCATAAGTATATTAATTTTGTGGCCGTTTGTGAATACAGAGGTTGTGTGCTGCTTGAAAGGTATGATTCGGATCTTTTGCTGCAACTGCAAATTTTATTGTTCCCAATTAGTAGATATTGTTGCACGACTCTATTTGTTAGACCATGTAAATCGTTTATATATTCTGCTGTTTGATTTATGCGTTTAAGCAATGCCTCGTTTGATCGAGTTGATGGATGGCTTAAATTTAATTATGTTAGACCCATTAAATATTAAGCAGTACAGGAATAAAGACAAGCAGGTTGGAAATGATCGAATTTCAGACTTGCAGAAGGATCAGCACCAAGGCATCCAAATAAAATATCCATTGAATATTTGTATTAATCAAGAACAAAGACTTTGATTCCTCCCCCAAATTCCAGTTCCTCGTCAATTCATCATCCACAACGAGAGGAATCTCAAATTCAAGTGGAATTGATCCAAAAACAGGACATCGTCAATTGGAAATCCTAGCTTGATGGTCTTCTCCTCTGTTTTCGATCGAGGAGAGGCAAAGTTTGTCTTTTTTGACCCTTTTTTTTACTTCTCCCTCTGCGAAGGGCTCCGCCAGAACCCGGCGCCGTAGAACTTCGCGATCATGACCTTCTCCAACTCCTCCAGCTCCTCCGACGTCGTCTTTTCCGGTAAAGACTCCGCCGCCTCCAAGATGAACTCGCCGCGGATGTTGTTCTCGTCATCGTGAAAGGCGCTGACTTTGTTCCCGTTGGCTTTTGCTCTCTTCTCCTTCAGGTGGGCCTCTCTTCTCCGCCTCCGCCGCGCGCGCTGGACGATCGCGGACGGCATCTTGACGGCGGAAACGACGACCAGGCTCGCCAAGCACAGGGGAAAGCAACAGAAGACCGCCGCGCACTCCGCCGCGGTCTCCCCGGCGACTGCCGGTAACCGGGCTCTCCTGCGCGGTGTCGCTGATGCGATCGGAGGCCTCCGGCGCTGAGGCAGGCGCGCCGCGTGTCGGGGATTTTCCTCCATCGCCGTACCCGTTTGTCGTTCCCTTTCGGTTTCTGGAAGAAGCGGAATATATAAAACCAGAAGAAAGAACCACCTCGCGAAGCAGAAGACGACGGCACGATTCTTCTTCTGCCTGGATTGGATGACATCCGATCCATGGCCCACCTGTAGGTAGGAGGGCCCATGCGTGTATTTGACCGAGTGGTTAGCTGGGTGAGTAAGGGAAGCTTCCGTTTACTGGGTCAATTGCTATTTGCTATGCCGCCGCCCGCCCCAGCGCACGTGCGGGACCCGTGTTGTCGAGTGCACTAGCGGATTTTGTTATCAAAAGATTTTAGTTTAATTTTATTTCTTTATCGATTCAACTCTGTTTGGGTTAATTGAAGTATAATTTTTTTTTCATTTTCAATAAAATAAATAAATAAATAACAACATTAATTCATTTAGATTATCTCTCTCTCGATATATATATGTCGCTTTTATTCTCCAAACATATTTCCAATTTTCACTATTATCAGTAGAACATCTCTCGCCCATAACATGATACTTGCATTTTTTTTTTCACTTTGATCAATCAAACATTGTACTTTATACAAAATTATACTAATTGAAGATTAAAAAGAACATCTTAATTCAAATGGCGTTTCGTAAGATTTTTCAATAAATTAACACAGGTAAATGTTTCATTATAATTTGTACACACTTATCGGCCGCATCGATGGCACCTCCAAAGTTCAAACAAGTGTTTTCAAAGTAGAACTTGAGTAAGAGGGTGAACTTTAGCAACGTTTTATCATCAAACTGCTTGAGCCAACCCATTTAGTTTGATTTTCAATTCGTGGTCTAAAAAATACATTCACGGGCATATGATTTGCGAAATCGACCTGCAATTATATGCTAAGATTTTGGCAATGCAGTGAACATATTTCTGCAAAACTACACCAGTCCACAGGATTAAATACACTGGCGGGCTCAATCAGATCCCGGACTGCAACTCCCAGCGGGGCTGAAAAACATTGAACCCTCTACAGCAGATGAGATGCTTTTCATAACCCCATATCTCATCGTACATATTTATATTCCTCAAGTCGCCTTCCAAATCCTGCCAAAGACTCTCAGCTTCAGCACCTTCTGATCGTTGCCGGAGAAATAAAGGGCGAGGTTCCGGTGAACTACGAGCCCATCATGGCTGTCTCGCACCATCCTGTGGTGAGTCCTGATGCTTCGAGGCACACCCTGCCATATCATCTTGCGCCCATGGCCTCCGATTTCGAGGCAATAGTTGAACTTCCTTGCCTCAGACTCTTCGCCTAAGAAACGGATGAAGGCCATATAAACTGGCTCGCAACCGAGCACAAACGCTTCGAAATGAAGGCAGAAGTACCGGTCGAAGCAGTTGAATAGCTGGGAAAAGAGATAACAATCAAAATGTGCCAAAAAGACAAGAAATAATCCATGTGTATTGACGAGTAACTTCCTAAGTAATTGCAGAACAAATGCAGTACGTCTCAGGAAAGGCTTTGCTTACAGTTAGAGTCCATGAGCAATTGTCAACAGAATGAGGATTCTGTTTCACATAACGGTGATTGAAAGTGCTTCCTCCTTGAAGATCCAATTTGTGGCATTGTCTCAGATGTGACAGAAGTTCATGTATGTCTCCAGTGAAGGGACAATCTGAACCAGGATGAGGGCATGCGTAAGGCCGGTAAACACAACGTGTTTTGTGCTGCAATTTGCTGTAATAGGGCATCGTTTCTGTGCAACCAAGATGATGGTATGAACAAGGTAAATGGAGTGAAGCAGCAAGTTTTTCCAGTGCTAAACAACGGATTTGGCCAATTTCCTTTCGGCAGATGGGGCATTTGTTCACTTTGTTTTTGCAGGAAAAGCACAAAGTGTGCCCACTTGGACACTGAAAGAACATAAACCAAAGGTAAGCATATCGGCATGAGTTCTAAATAACATATGATCAGAAATAAAAACACACTCATTGTGTACAGCAGGTGTAGATTAATGATACAAGTGAGGCAACTTCTCCATTATGAGTCTGCCCCATGCACAATATGAAAGAAATAAAACTTGTCATAAAAAATAAATTTAAAATTACAAAAAAAAAAATAGCACAAGCATATACTGCAACAAATTGTTTGATCCAACTATTGAGATCAGTCCTATAGATCTTCTTACCCTATAATTGAGTTCTATGACTGATCATATCTTAGCTATACTAATCTCTTATATTTCGTAGTGGCTAACATTTACAGTAATCAGAGATTAAAAATTATACTGGATCTGGTTGCTCAAAAAATAGGATATGAATAAACAATCCATACTTGAAACCCAAGAATCTCTCAAATTAGCATAACCTATGAACGCTAGACAGATTAGCATCCTCGCAGAACATTTTAGAATAAAATATAGTGAGTGAAAAAAATCGGTGCAATAATAGTACTCCTGCTGATACACAACAAACCTGCTGGATAGGTGGAAACATTGTGTTTCTGCAGACAGGGCATTCTAATAATTTGTCGATGTCACTGTTTGGAAGTATAAATGAAGATTTTACATGTGATGAATTCACTGAAGACTGAGGTTGAACCTGTTCCTTTGGCTTGAGAGACTTGAGATTCATAGGTGGAGGAGAGGATGATTCATCAATAATTATAGGCTGAACAGTGCAGGATGAGCTTGCAAATGTTTGCTTCTTTCCCAGCAAAAAGTTGGTCATCTTGTAGGATTACTGAAGAAAAGCCCCCACTTTAATTATATTTTAACTATGTTCAGACAGACCGAGAGTAAATTTCATCATCACATGACCTGCAAAAAATTTTAGCCAGTACCTATTAAAATGTGAATAAAAAAAAATAGTATGCCAAGAAATAGAAGTAGTAGGATGACATTCTGTAATAAGAATAACAATTAAATGTGAAACTGTACTTTGTGAAGGTTGGCTAGTTTGGTTGTGGAACTGTTGTTCCCGGATAATATCAACAAGTAGCTTAGATATCATCCAATCTAACAATCCTCATGAAAATGGTTCTCATGCATATAGTATCTGGATCTACTGGTTTATCTTTTCATAAATCAAAGTAGAACAAGAAGTTATCTAAATCTGTCATGTGGGTCATATTTAAAGAAAAATAATAAGGTACAAATCCATTAAGTAAATAAGAATCC
This sequence comes from Boesenbergia rotunda, assembly GCA_024364735.1. NCBI lineage: Eukaryota > Viridiplantae > Streptophyta > Magnoliopsida > Zingiberales > Zingiberaceae > Boesenbergia > Boesenbergia rotunda. The sequence goes on along the minus strand of JAGFNQ010000301.1, from coordinate 272,460 downwards.
ACAAGGAAAAGGCCAACAAGTAGTATCTATGCTTCAGTTTTCATAGCATACTATGAATCCACTAGTAATATGTTTGGTCCATCTTTTCATCTTTTTAAATCTATTTGCCTTGTGATGCATGCTTGTTTACTAGGAATGGAAACTCTCACTATCCTTCTTAACACACTTAAGAAACATAAATGATCTTTACAAATATCACCAAAGGTATGAATTAATATGTTAAAGATGTAGATAGATAGCCTTTCATACGAATTCGAGATTTTGGGATAAATGATCAAGTAATCATCATTAACATGGTATCAAAATTCAAATCTTATCTAGGAGACTGATATTTTATCATTAATTCATGTATTAAGGACAACCAAGTGAATCCACCCACACATGAAGGGGAAATATCAAGGATATAAATGAAAGATTGGTATGTTCCCCAACAACTGGAGCATTTGGGATAAATGATTAACCAATGAACTTTAACATTATACAGATCTCAATGGCAAAATGATCCATGAACTCAACTCAAATTACTAGCAGTTATGACTGGTTATGGTTGAAAACAATGCACAACTCATAAATGATAACGATCAAGACAGAGACATGGGATCACCCTATGCAGCTATACTGTTGGACCAAAAAGGGATTGTTCTAGTGACCTAACTAGTCTAAAAGATGCAACTGAGCAACAGTTGGATGACACCAATATAGCCCTCATTAAAGGGAACAGAAAGCAATGCCAGAAAGATTAAAACTGTTTCTGTCCATTAAAAACTACCATAATCCTCAAGTTGACACTTTAACCAAAACAATCTGATTTTACTTCCTCGTGTTCCTTAACCTTACCACAGCTATGTGTTGGCATGCAGAAAATGAAAGAATAAAAAATTCAATTACTACATTGCACGAGCCTTCAACAATTGATTGAATAACTATAACTTACTATGTCTGTTTCTAAAGCTCTCTTCTTCCTAAAGCTCTGGTTCTTACTTCTTAGTCACACCCATAAATGTTCACATGTGTTAGTTAAAATTATCAACTATCAAATTGGATCCATAATTCCAAGGAATAATCAATTAAGAAGCATGTTTAGCCATAATTCTGAAACATGATTGGAATATAGAAATTAGTATTAATCCGACTACCTTATACAAACTTCTATCAGTGTTATCTGTATAATCATGGCTAAAAGGAAAACTCAAAACCAAATATGAAATAATTTAACCCCAATATGAAAACTTGATTCTACTGCTCAATATGCACGTTCAAACAATTACACGAGCAAACCATAAAATGAGGACAAAAGAATAATACCCGGAGTCAAATAACAAAATAGATTTTTTTTTTAAAAAAGGGCTAATACATTGAAATAAAAGCAAGAGAATCAAAGACATCCGTCCCCCATCATGCGTTCAAATTAGTAACCCTAAAAAAAAGAGAGAAAAATAAAATAAAAACGCAAATCACGACTCCCCCATCCGCATGACCGCAAGCAAAGACAGAAAGATGCAGGGAGAGAAAGGAAACTCCCTCGACCATCAAAATCAATAAGATGCACGGCAGCAAAAGATCGACAGACAGGATTCAAAAGGAGAGGCCACAAGGAACGACAAAATGACACGAACCAAAAGACGGAGCAATTTGAGCAAGCTAACTGAAGGATTGAAGAAGAATCCGAGGTCAAATCCCTCGAATTGTCTCACGCTTCCCTCTCCTTGGACTCGATCCCGATCCTTTTCTTCGATCTCCAAGCTCATTCACCTCGCCCGCTGTCTCAAAAAAAAAGGTGCGAGCGAGAACCGAAAGTGTGTCAGAAACGGGCCGGAGCGCAACGGAACGGAACGGAACGGGCGTTATGACGATACTGCCCCTAATATTTATATATATTGCAACAGCATGCGTAAATAAGTCGATACGAGAAGGGTAGAAGTGTAAATAACTTATGTGGGGTCGTTCCCGAGTAATCCGGAAAAGATTCCGGGAAACTAGTACGTTAGCTGCCAACTAAATAGTTTTTTGTTGTCCCAAATGGTTGTTATATATTGTTAATTAAGGCAAAACTTTCATTTTAGCCCATCAATTTATTTTTATAAGAACATGCACTATAGAGTTTGAAAAATAGTAAACCACTGCTCAACAGTTTGTTCTGTGGCATTGGCTAATTCAACAAGTAGTTTGAAATCAATATCATTCATCTATTCAATAAACTTTTGTTCTTGCCCCAATCCAAAGGTGTAATAATTAGGTTTTTCAATGGATAACCAAGAGTTTTAAAGATTTAGTTTCGGCCCCAACACATTACATAGGATTTTTAATTTCTCTAGTGAAAAAGTCTAAAAACGCTTACCATCTAAATGTGTCTCTATAAGCGCTTTCAAATTTATCTCGGTGACGATAAAAAATTTCTATGGAGTCAGTCGTCCTAGATTAGTCGATTCGAAGAGTTGAATATCCGGTATCTATTAAAAAAATTTTGTTAGCTTGATTCACTCAATTCTATCATTTTAGCATAGTTGGTACTATATGAATGTTTACTGTAGAGAGATCTTGGAATTCATTCTCAACAGGTACAAAATGCTTAGTTTGATACTCATCATGTGCAAAATACTTAGTTAAGTGTCTGAAAGAGTTGTTGTACTTTGACAAAATATCTTCCATGATTTACTACTTATATTTTATCATAGGACCGACAATACTAGACCATTCGAAGTGAACAATATTATCTTTGCTCCAATAAACTTCATCAAAGAATATTGGAGATCATTAAATCACTAAGTAATGATAGTTAAATCACAATTAACCCATCATCATCCTAGCTCCAAATGAGTTTGGATGAGAGAATTAAAGCTAAAATTATGAATATGCGAATAAGAATGTAGAATCTATATATAATTTGAGGATTACATACCAAACATACTTGGCATATAACTGGATTCGCAAGACGATGATGAATTACGATGATGTATTGATGCCATTGTGGGTATATAAATAGGCATGGGTCGGACAATCTTACATGCCAAATATGCACACCCACAAAGTTTATCATCATGATTAATTTAATTGGATAAAAAAATAAAAATAAAAATAAATAAAAATAGGTGTCATGCGTGTAAAGATGCATAAACAACTAATTGGGGGCCAATAATTTTGGGGGTCGAATGATTTGAACCGGCCGGCGGGAGTCGGCGATGGGACTCGGACACGGCACGCGTCGGGTGCGAACACGTAGAGGTATTATGGGGAGTGGGGTTGGGAAGTGGAAGTCCAGCAGTCGCATGCGGACGAATGGGTCGTCGCCAGTGGCTCTGTGGATGAGGTGGCAAGCGGTTTCGTGTGGGATTCGAAGTAGTTTGCTGGTCAAAATGTGTTGAATCTCGATTGGATATTTCATTAGATTCTGCTTTCAGAGGTGGTTAATTTGTTAGGCGCCTCATAATTGAGATGAGGTTAATTGTAATCTTCGATGATTATTCATTGATTAACATGGATGCATTAATTTAGGGCTATGATATTTGTCGCTGTTATCATAAACATTTGCATTTAACAATGAGTTGTTCACTCTTGTAGTAGTGTCATAAGGTTGACTTCATTCTTTATTACATATATTTGTTTGAAATGTCCATTTAATTATTTGTTATATGATTGTTTGCCTGCGTGTCTATAGATAGATAAATAGAAACAATATTATCTGTACTTTAGATAATATAATCCAGCAAATGCATGAAGGCCAACACACTTCCAATTACTTAAAACATTTAAATAATTAAAATGGTCTACTGAATGCTAATAATAATATTAGCTTCGAGCATAATTTGAAGGCACTGCATAATATTTAATTCACTAATTGACCTTGAAGCTGGCTAATTAATTGCTTAAACTTGCTTTTTGCCTTTGATGGAGAGCCCTAAATGGATCTCGGGGAAGCGTGACCACTGCATAATATTGATAAATAAGATTTGTTAATTTTGCAAAATATATATGTATAAATGATTTGAAAAAAAAATAATTAATGTAATTAATTCTTTACGTTTTTTGCAGCTGCACTGAAGGCTTCCTTGTGGCTGATCTCGGGATTTTCCATCTTGAGACGCAGGATTTCCTCTCTATTTTCCAGAAGAGAAAATGTCGAATAAATGCTAGTTTTTATTTTAATAATTAATGTTAAAAGTAATTAAGTACAACCTTAAAAAAATACATGCAGTAATTAATTATCAATTAACCTTTAATTAATTGATATTGGAATGGCTTACTTTATAAACCTGTTATATGCAGAAGGAACGCGTCGCTTTTGATCTGTAGACACAGCTTAATTCAAGTAGAGGATGCAAATAAATTAATTGCAGATTAGATAAAAACAATCTATTACAAAATTCTTACATTAATTAAGATATCCTCGTTTAAACTAAGAGCACGAGAAGTACTATTTATCATAATGTAATCACAATTATGTATGTTTAATACTGTGTTTAAGAGCACTTAACTAAGTTAACTTTAGAGTTCTTGTCAGATTCAGTGTATTAATGATAACACAGGTGAGAGATTGAGCTTACGATATTGGATGAGTTGCATTGGACGTGGTCCACGTTGGACGCAATCCATAGGGTTAATTACAGACAGCTTGGCACGTTTAGACGAAGAGCCGTAATCCATGTGGACAATTTGATCAGCTTCAAGGTTTTGGCTCTGCATTTAATGAATTTTAATCTCATACAATATATGAATAAAAAAAAGAGAGAGGAACAATATTTAATTGTATAAGATAATATGAGTACGTGATAATTATTTTTCAGATCTCAAACTTGATATTAAATTAATGATTCTGATATCAAATTTTTTAAAAAATTTTTATAGTTTTAAAGTTGGGCGTTTATCTTTTTCTTAGGCCTAAATTTTAAAAGTAACAATTTTAATACAATGCAATGGGAGATGCCTCAAGTTTTTTTTTAAAAATTATGATTGAATATTACAACCCAATTAGGAAAGTGAGTCATAGGGATTTTCAATTTTTAATGTTTTTTAGCTTGAACATTATAATCTACTTGGTAAAGTGAACCTTAGACCAAAATAAAAATAAAATATTAACTTTAGGATTTTTCTTTTAAAGTTTGGTATTCAAAATACCAAAAATAAATTAAGTTTGGTACCAAAATGTCTTTTCCTCGTATAAGTACAATCAGAAGTTATTTTCTCGTAAGTTGTATTATTTTAAAATTTTGATGATATTATCTACAAATTCATATTACATTAATTTGTATTATTTTCCAATTTCACTTTTTTTGGGGTCAGATTTGAATTCATCATTGGTAATTGTCTAATTAATGGCGACGATACTGTTATGGAAATGAATTTGGGCATTTTTTTACTTTTTGATCGATAAATCACCCAAGTGATATTTTTTTTAAATCCATCTGGACATTAAAATAAATAAAAGAATACAAAATTAAAACCACATCGCTTTAAAACTAAAATCAATAAAATAAAATTCCTTAAAAAATAATCCTCCGCCCACACACACACTAAGGATCTTTAGGGGGGAAAATTAAGATTATGTGATTTTTATTTTGTATTTCTTTATTTTAAGGGAAAATTATCCTAAACTTCCTGCATGCAAACTCAACTTTCTCCTCAGTCCCTGCGTCAGAAAAAATTTATTTTCACTCCCTACATGCAATATTTCATGTGTTTCAACTACAGATTTTTTGAATACCTATCAATTTTTTTAAGTACAAAAAGTCTGAAATCAAGTATAATTCATTCTAAATTCAGCATCATTTAACTAAAATTCAGTATATTTTATATCAAATTAAGTATGTCCTAATCAATTCATCCTAAGCTAATCAATTGGTATGAACTCCTAATCAATTGGTCCGGTGGAAAAAGAATTGTGCTCAATTTTATAGAACATATACTAAATTTTATTTGAAATATACTGAATTTAAGAAAAATTATACTTATTTTTGGACTTTTTTACGTATAAAAATTATGGTACTTAATTTGATAAAAAATATACTAGATTTTAATTATATGATACTGAATTTAGGAGGAACTATACCTCATTTTGGACTTTTTGTACCTAAAAATAATAAGGACAATTAGGTATGAACTCCTAATCAATTGGTCCGGTGGAAAAAGAATTGTGCTAAATTTGATAGAACATATACTAAATTCTAATTGAAATATACTGAATTTAGAAAGAATTATACTTCTTCCTGAAATTTTTATACGTATAAAAAGTGTGGTACTTAATTTGATAAAAAATATACTAGATTTTAATTATATGATACTGAATTTAGGAGGAACTATACCTCATTTTGACTTTTTGTACCTAAAAATAATAAGGATAATTAGGTAAAGCAATATTTATTAGGGAGCTGAAGCAAATGAAACTTTGCATGTAGGGAGTGAAATGAATTTTTCTGATATAGGGACTGAGGATAAAGTTTAAGATTCAATTGGGGATTTAAAGGTAATTTACAGTTATTTTAATGTCCAAATGGACTTAAAAAATTTGGCACGTAGGCGATTTCTCCACCAAAAGTAAAAATATTTAAATTCATTTTCAATGTCAGCATTGTCGCCGTCAGCTAGGTAATTACCGATGGTCAATTCAAATTCCGAAAAAAATGATTGAAATTGAAAAATAATGCAAATTAATGTATTAAGAATGTGAATTTGTAAATAATAGAATAAAAATTGAAAAAATTGCAATTTATGAGACTAAAAATTTGTTGATATTGTTTACTATTTTAAAATGAAACTTTTAGATATTAAATTACATTCGTAATAAAGATATTCAATATTGGTTTTGATAGGCTCTTCGACCGTTCATCCACGCCACTCATCATCATCATTGAGTGGTCGAAGCGCGCGGAAGTGATCTGGATACCACAAAGTTAAAAACTCGGATGTCCAGATCACTTCCAAATACCCCGACCACTCAATTGTCGAGCGTATCAACTCTCTATACAATATTATCTAAGGATATTTTGATATATACATGATGAAAAATGAAATAGAGCAGTCTATATATCTTGATTTATGCAACGATATGATGAAATAGGCAATCCATATATATTCTGGAGAATTACTTTAGGTAAGTAAGAAGAACATATGATAATAATTGTTAATTTAATTTCTAGCTAGGTGCATCAATCATAAATATGAAGAAAAAAAAGAAAAGGCATTGCTCTAACCTGCATATTTTGAAGTGGGCTTACATTTTTTTGGATAAAAGTTTGGAGATTGAGGGACAACACATTGGCACACACTCCACATGTTACTGCCACAGCATTAACCACATTGTTGCTTGGCACATTATTAACCTGCACAATATCAATAAATATTTAGATTTAGAAAACTTAAATTTATTAATTTAATCGATCGAGATATTCAACTCTTTAAATTGATTAATTCTAAAAATGATCACAGGGAAGTGCTATTGAAGACTCATCTAGATGACTAACATTTGTAGGCATGCTTCTCACTGGAGAGAAAATTTACTACAGTTCACCGACAGTTAAGATTCGAATCTTAGATTTTTTGGTTATCTATTGGAGGGTCTAGCCATTGTAGTATTGCTCGTGAACAATTTTATTAAGTTTAGAATTAAGCATGCAGTGGTCCTTTAATTGATTATTAAGGAAAATTATCAGCTAGCTAATTAATTATATATGACAAAGTAGGCTGATCTAAGAAGAAATAATATATAGGGTTTCAGAAGATTTCTGTGCCAATGGGGATTTAATTAGAAGATTTGAGAATTAGGGTTTTCATCTCTGACAAATGAAAGATCTGGTAATGATACCGTGGGCTATATCACATAAAGATGAAATAAAAATGAGTGTTTTCATGTCTCACACACACACATGTACATGGTCTTGAATTAGGGTTCTTAATGATGTCAGTTCTATCAATTAGGGTTTTCAGCTGGAACTAGAAGCCTATGAATCTTGAGTACACTCCTGATATATATGCTCGATCTGTTATCAATTCAAGATATTATATTACTTGATTGATGCATGTATATATTCTTATACAATCATTAGGCAGTTTGCATTTGTTTACTAAATTATTAGCTGATAAAATTCCCCAAATTAAGCCATGACTATTAATTTCTAAATTAATTTTTGGTAAAATTGCACAAATGAATCCTATAAATATTTCTGCTTCATCTCCTCCAAATTGATCCTATTGATTACTTCTTCTTCATCTTCTTTTAACATTTAATCCTATAAATAAAATTCCTCTTCCATTTCTTCTTCTTTTAATCCTAGAATAATATTTCTTTTAATAAAATCCCTTCTTCTTCTTCTTCTTCTTCTGTTCCTATAAATACAATTGTCTGAATCCTTCATATATTTATTCTCCTCCAAATTAATCATACAAATATTTCTTCTTTTTCATCATCATCTTCATGGTCTTATATATTTCTTCTTCTTCTTCATCATCATCATCATGGTCATTCTCTTCTTTCCCTAGCTTGTAAATTTCTTTAGCTAGTAGTATCTCTACATCTTCTTGATGCATGTAGTCTAATTAATTAGAAAAAAACGTTGCAATTATCCTCTACATAAATTATCTGATAAATTGCATGCTCAAATTAATCCTATCAATAAAATCCCCCAAATCCTCTAAATGTTTCTTCATGAGATAGATAGAGAGGGAATGGTGCAATTACAGACACTACGTACAATTGCAGTTATATAAATACGAATAGAAGAAGATATTATTTACCACAAGAACGGTGTGGCAGAAGCTGCACTTGATGTAGCAAGCTTGGTCAAACGTCGACATTTCCGATCGACGACGGCAGGCGATCGAGTGATGACTTTGCTTGATCGATGCAGCTTGTAGATCTGCAGCAGCAAGGGCAAGGTAATATATTGCTATATAGGAGGAGGCAAATGAAGATAAGTTTGATATATTTAGAGATAATGACGACGGTGTCTCTCCTCTATATTTCTTGTAATTAGTATTTTGGAGCTTCACATATAATTCTAAAAAACTATATAGTGATATACGTCAAGTAAATTAAAAAAGTCGTCCATGAAACGTCAATCTGGAATTGACAGAGGCATCAATGCATGGCCTTAATTCCAAATGCTACGACAGTAATACTGAAGAATTCACTTGTCTATCCATCATCATTATTAAAGCATCCTCTTCACTTGTATATATATATATTTTTATCTTAGTTATGCAAAAATTGAGTTTATCTGTAGCATCTAGCTAGGTTAATCGATATAGGTGGAATTAATTAAAAGAATGACACAACAGTTTCAAGAACTAACAATATATTTGGGGATGGATATATATAATGGATGCTTTATCACGTACGTTAATATTTTCAACCCATGTTGTGTTCTGTCCAATCAAATTCTGATGCTTTGGCTCCACCAGCCTTTATCAGATTCAATCATTGAAAGAAAAAGAGGATGCACCAGCGTTCTCAAGTATCCATCATAGCAGAAGCACTAGCTAGGTTCATAGTCTTGCAAATCAAACAACCTTGTGCTTCTTCCATGCATTTCACATCATCCTCGACCTATTTTGTATCTTCTGTTTGGTGGAAAGCAGCTAGCTAGCACACTGAACCACCAGGCAAGTCCGAGTCGACTGGAAACCGATAGATATGTCGGCTTTGATTTGATTCGATATCGAGCAAGGCGAAACACAGCCTCCCCCTGGATCAAGTGGAGAGAGTGATGAGTCACTCCAAGTTGAATTCACAAGCATATGCATGTTTTTTAATTTTTATGTATGCTAGCTAGGAAAAGTAGTGTGGCCAGTGACATGATCATTTCAGAGATTGAATAAAGTTGGAATTGTGGACAGAGTATTAATTTGTCATTGATGCGGAGGTCTTTCTTAGGTATTTACATGGCGTCCTGGTTAAGACCTAAGGTGACCTGACAGGCAAAGTCAAGATGAGTGAAACCCAATCCTTTGAGCAGTCAACTTGGCTGGGTGAGATCCAATAGATGCCTCCTAAAAAACACATCTAGGTCTCGAGATTCATCTCAACATCGTAGCACATCTTAGTCTCAGGACCCAGCTCGGTCACAGGTAGACCCGACCACGGTTCGAAATCGACGGTTCGATGGTTCGGAACCGCCAGTTCGATGGTTCGTGGGAGGTCGACCCTTAACCTTAACCGTCCAAACCAGTTACGGTTCACGGTTCGCCACGGTTCAAGATTATTATATTAAAAAAATTAAAAATTAAAAATTAAATTAAAAAAATAAATTTTATTAAAAAAAGGCTTGTACTTATATAAGTTGCCTACGTATCCCCTTAGGGTGTAGAGGAATCAAAGCCCATGTAATTCTTTTACATTTTTACCTTTTTATATTCTTTACATTTTTATCTTTTATCACTCACTTCCATTTCCTCCCGTTCCCGTTGTATTTGTTCCTTCGGTATCAAATTCTTCGACTTCGTCTTCTGAAAGTTGCATTCCTTGGATTCGTTTCTCGGCTCTGGTACAATCATCTAGTAATATATACTTGAGCTTCCAATAAGTCGGGAGACATAGTTGATCGTCGTTCATCTAATATGTTGTCGCCGGCACTGAACGTCTGCTCCACAACAACAGTTGACACTGGAGAAGCTAAAATTTCTTTTGCGATCACGGAGAGAACGGGAAAGCTTTGAGCCTTCTGTGACCACCACTTCAAGATATCGAAGTCTTCACTATCTGCTTTATTAAAATCAAAAGAAGTCGTAAAATAATTCTCAAGTTCCTGTGTGGAGAACTTGAGGATCCTCGTGGACGTTTCGTCCATTCTTTTAATAAAAGTTGTGCTTTTGTAAGTTTTAAATTAGTAGTAGTAGGTTGTTGTGTTTCAGAAATATTAGTTTGTGTTCCATATTTAACATAATATTGATTATAAAGATCATATAAATAATTTCTAATATTATATATAATATTAGCTGGATCCGGAGAGGAAGAATCTTTAATAGAAATTAAAGCGTCATAATATAAAGTTAACATTTCTTGTAAAACTTCTAATTTAAATCTAGGATCTAAAGTAAATGCAATTAAATAAATTTCAGAAATAAAATAAAAATATTTTTCCTATTTAGTTTTCATAGCTAATCTACATAAAGTTAAAGCTTCATTATTTACATATTCATTTATTATTAATATTATACTATAAAAATTCACTAAAATTAAATAAGCAGTGGGATAATAAACACCGGAAAGTTGTTCAGTTGTATTGTTAAAAACTTTTAAAATTTCACAAATATTACTACAAATATTCTATTGTTGTGAAAATAAATATATATTAGTATTACTATTTTGTGCAAAAAAAATAAACATAATAAATCTTTATATTGAAATGAATCTTGTAATAATTGATATGTTGAATTCCAACGTGTTGGAACATCACGTGGAAATTTTTTAGGTCTCATTCCATTAGCTTTACAAAATTTACCCCATTGTTTCATCATAGATGGATGAGACCATAAGTATGAAATTGCGGTTCTAATTGGTTGAATATAATTTTGTAAAAGTTTTAATCCATCTTGAACACGTAAATTTAAAATATGACATACATAACGAATATGAAAAAATAAACCACCAATAACTGGTTGACAAATAAATTTTAGTTCATCTATAGAAGCGGTATTAAAACTAGCATTGTCTAATGATATTGAAAATATTTGATGAGTCAATCTATATTCTTCTAAAATTAAGTGTAATAATTGTGCAATGTTATGAGCAGTATGTGATTCATCAAAAACTCTATAAGCTAACAATCTTTTTTGGAAGATCCAAGAGTTATCAATTCAATGGCATGTTACACCCATATAAGAATGAGTTTGCCAATGATCACTCCAAATATCGGAACATAAAGAAACTTTATTATTTAATTTACTAAATTCATCAATTAAATTCTATTTTCCTTGTTTTACTAATCTTTTAATTGTTCGAGTAAGTGTAATCCTAGGTACACGTTTAGCAGCAGGATTAAGAGATTCTGTACAAAAATCTTCAAATGTGCATTTAGATCCAAAACTAAAAGAACGATGTTCTACGGAAACCAAGTTAGCTAATGATTCTCTTAATTTATTATCCGAATATAAAAATAAACCAGAATCAGTACTACTATCACTAGAAAATCTAGATAATTGTGTTTGAGAGCGGTCAAGCCCATATTCCGTCGGATGCTTCGTTTCTACATGTCGTTTCAACGACCCATAGCCGTCGACGACTTGGAATTTGTAGGAAGCAATGCGTGCATTTTGCACGCAATTCTCTCGACGGAAGTGTGACATTCTCAAAATGTTTAGTGAAAATAGATGATTTTAAAGGAGGATTTTCCTGAACCTTAGAAGTAATCGCATCGGTACTTCTTGTTGATGCAGTCTGGTCCAGTTGTTGTTTTGGTGTTTGACAATGATTTAAGTTTGATTGAGCGAATTTGGGTTAAAGTCCTGGTCGGGGACTGGGCATGAAACCCTGGTGAGTGAAGCCAGGTCCTAGCTTGTGAAGCTAGGTTGAAATCCCGGTGAGTGAAGCCGGGTCCTGGTGAGTGAAGCCAGGTGTTGGAAAAGTCCTAATTCGGAAGGGTTGGGTGAAAAGTCCTAGCTTGGAGGGCTAGGTGAAAAGTCCTAACTTGGAGGGTTAGGTGCAAATTCCCATCCTGGAGAATTAGGTGAAAAGTCCTGGCTTGGAGGGTCAGGTGCCTAGCTTGGAGGGCTAGGTTGGATGAGGTTCTAACTCGGAAGGGTTGGGTGAAAAGTCCTAGCTTGGAGGGCTAGGTGAAAAGTCCTAGCTTGGAGGGCTAGGTGAAAAGTCCTAACTTGGAGGGTTAGGTGCAAATTCCCAACTTGGAGAGTTAGATGGAAAAATCCTTAGCTTGGAGGGCTAAGGTGGATGAATTCCTAGCTTGGAGGGCTAGGGTTGAGTCTCTGGATCGGTCTGGTGACCGATCAGGGACATTGGCACGCTGCTCCTTAGTGGATCGGTCTGGTGACCGATCCAGCTATGCCTGATCGGACCGGTGACCGATCAGGGAGCAGGCTGCTTCCTTGCTGTCTTGCTCCTGATCGGTCTGGTGACCGATCAGGGAGCAAACGGTGAGTGAGTTCCCTTGCTGATCAAAGTCCTGGATCGGTCCGGTAACCGATCAGGGATCTTAGATCTGATTAAAAAATCACTGTTCATCTGTCCTGATCGGTCTGGGTGACCGATCAGGATTCATTCTGATCGGTCTGGTGACCGATCAGGCTTCACCCTGATCGGTCTGGTGACCGATCAGGCGCAGAACTTTAATTTAAATACGCTGTCAGAAGCTCTGATCGCGTATGTTTTCACTGCCGATTCTCTGATACACTGCTGATATGTTTTGATATGCATTGCTAAGCCTCTGTTGGAGTGTGCAGGTGATAGCAGGTGATTCAAACACTCAAGGAGGGTCAATGGGAGGCTTTCCGTTGAGCAGGTTTGGCTGTTTCTCGTTCTCAGGTTTCAACGGGCAACTGACGCAGCTGGCGACTGACGGAGGCTCAGCTGGAGAGGAGGTCTTCAGTGGACTGAGTGCTCAGGGAGGTCAGTGGGTTCAGGCTGGCTCAGTGGATGCTGATGAAGCTTGTGATGGTGAGCAGAGCTTAAGTGGCGAAGCTGGAAGCAGAGGCGAACAAGACAGAAACTTGGGAAGTTTGGCTGGGCTGTGTTCGTGCTCTTTGTTGCTTTGTGCTTAAGCGATCTTGTTACATCTTTGTGAGCTTGTCTTCTCGAGTGTCTCTGTGCTTAACTTGTATCTTCTTGAGATCACGTGTGGAGAGGTTTCTCCACCGAGAAGGAGGCTTCTACTATCCGGAGTTCACCGGGGCTTGATCTGCCGACGATCAAGGTATCGCCCACCTCACGGGCACGCCAAGGAGTAGGGGCAAGTTATCCCCGAACCTTGTATATCGAGGTGTTAGCGTCGGTTTGCTTCCCTTTGTGTTTTGCTGTCTGTTCTTTATTTCTGCTTCTGTGTTTTTGTTTCCGCTGCTACTAATCTGATCACGCAGAAGTATCAAAGAGCAAGAAATTGTGATTGACTAGATTCACCCCCCCCTCTCTAGCCATCTCGTTCCCAACACTTCTTTGCGTTTCGGGGATCGGAGGGCGTTGGGGCTGAGCCTTAGTCTCATCATCGGTGGACTGAATTTGAAGGTTTGAGATCGAGATGATGAAGCTCCGTGACCTCCTTCCATTATCATCGAAAAATGAAGAACGCGGAGAGAAGTTGAGATTTGAGATTTGAGATTTGAGAATGAGAGATTGAGAGAAGAGAAGTTGTGTTGTGTGTGAAAATGATGGAATGAGCTCCCTATTTATAGAGTTTGGATCATAACGATCACTAAATCATAGCTATTGATCAAAAAACGGTCAAATGATCTCAACCGTCGAAAAAAATAACAAAACCTTTCCAACGGCACTGAACCGGCGGTTCAGTGCCGTTGGAACCGACGGTTAACTGCCGATTCGGCGGTTTTGGCTGCGCGAACCGTAACCAACCCAATATCCTGCCAGGCCGGTTCCGGTTCGGCCCGGTGAACCGGGTCAACGGGTCACCCGACCCGTTGACCTGGGCTGGACTCGACTCGGGGTCGGGTCTAGTCGCAGGACCCATCTCAGTCTCGAGACCCTTCTCGGTCTCGGGGCATATCTCAATTTTATAACATAGCAAGACTTTAGGCCGCATTGTTATCCTTATGTCTACAGCACGTCTCTTTATATAAAGGCCACTCCGTGCTAACGTCACCTTCATCCCTAAGCAGAATCCACTCCGGCATAAGCATACTGGTAGACAAGTCTAATATTTTGGTGCGCGTGGCAGCCTAATAATGGCCTAGACGTTACGAGATTGTGAGACTTTGTTCCCTAAATATCGTTAGTCGACACGTGGTGCCAAATGAATGGGGAACCAGTCAATGGTTGTCGAATCTGCTATCTTCTTCGAACCATAATGATGATACCTCTTGTTGGTGGAGACACTCAGAGGAGGAAAAATGAGGGGTTCCATCCTTACATTCTTAACTACTCTACATACTTATTTCTTCTTTCATCTTCTTCTCTTCTAAGAAAAAAACTCCTAACTTGAATGTCGGAATGATTGTAAGACCTTGTCCTAACCAATCTAGCCCTCTCTTGGAAGCTTGTTTTAAGTTCATCCTCCTTTTTCCTCTTCTAACCGATGAACCCAAAGCGCACCCACATGACTAAGTTTATTGATCGATAGTTTAACTATCCATGTTTTCACCGGAACAGTCATTTTCTTTATCAATAGAATATTTTTGTTAGCTCATGAACCTCTTTGCCGTGAAAAAAATGATTGTTCAGGTTGGGTAATATTAAACCTGGGATGATTGATCTGGTGTCACGAAAATTTTCTATCGACTGTCAGAGTAAATCGAAAAGTATAAGCGACGGAAAGTTCAGAAATTCAATATCCCACGGTTGCTCGTTCATTTAAAAATTTTTTTTTTATAAATTTCGCTATAGTTAAAGATCAAAATATAAGAATCGTCCTTCTCTTTCATCGTAACTCTGGAGCTCATCCTCTTCACTGTAGCCTAATTGGGAGGTCCATGCATGCATGGATACATTGAAAACTACCTGGACACTCTGCAGTGCACGTATATAATTTTCTAGGCCTTTGACTCATGGGCCAAATACTGATGTTCTATCGGCTCATTATTTCATCAAGTCTAAAAGAGAAAGCGAGAGAAAAATATTTTGGTTATTTTTTGAAATTTTTAGAAAGTTAGGGGGTGTGAATGTTAATTCTGGTGTTCCCACCTCCTGCGACAAAGCATCAGACGACTATGGACGTCCAGATTTTGCCACGTGTACACTTTCTGCTGATCATGCTTATGGTAGCGGCCGATTATAAAAAGGGCACGGGCTAAGCACTTGAGCTGCCTGTCTTTCGACCGTTGGCTCTTGATAGCCGCTTTTCTAGGTCTAGTAGAGGGCGACCGCCGATCGAGCGAGAGGAGGGATGGTGAGTACCCGGCGCATGGCGCTGGCTGTAGCGGAGCCGGTGAGCTCCGTGAAAGAGGAGATGGATGAGCGACGGCGCAGCCCCTCCCCTCCTCGCAGTCAGGCGGCGCTTCCGACGGCGGGCGCCTCCAGCCCGGCAGATTACGAGAGGCTGCGGGGAGAGAGGATCAGGGAGAACATGGAGAGGTTGCGAAGTTTCGGCATACTCGACCTATCCCTCCAACTCAAGTCTCATCTCGCGCCTAGTCCCTCCCACCAACGTCGGAGGAAGAGGGAAGACGTGGCCAGCAACACCGGCGGGAAAAAAATGCTACTTTCATCGACGCCGAAAAGGCGGTCCTCAAGGTGCTTCCTTTTTTTCTTCCCTTTGTTATTCCTCTGGACGAAGCTACGTTTTTTTTCCCACTCTCCGACCAAGTTCGTACAGATTATTCTTCTGTATGTTGAATCTCGAGGTTTTTGTGTACATTGTCCGTAATTACTTTGATTGTTTAGATTCTAATAGAATACCGTCCTCCAGAAATTCTTGGAGAATGAATAGGAGTGTACAGTTCGGGATATATACTCGGAAAAATTATAGTTTGTGCTGCTACTCTTGTTTTGTTAATAATTTAGATCTTTGTCGGAACATATATCTTAACATATTTGCTCATTTGTTATCCACTAGGTTGCAAAATGTAGCCCCAGTTAGCTATGTGGAAATCAATCCGAGCAAAGAGGTGAATTCTAAGAAGAATCACTCGATCTCAATTGAAGTAGGTGCAAAGGAAGAGGTTTATACAGATGAGCATGAGAAGTTACTAGGCACATATGAGACGAATTGGACACTGTTTGTGGATGGATGCGGCACAGATGGAAAACGCATATATGACTGTGTAAAAGGGAAAACGTGCCACCAGTGCAGGTAATCAAGGATTTCTATAACTTCTCTAATTCTTTTGCTTCATGCAGAATTTGATTGGATTGCATGATTTAAGTCACTCGGTACGTAACTAATCCATTTAACTGTCATTTTCATGATTTTGTTATATTCATAATTGTAACTTCAGGAAGAAGGAATTGCCTTTTGCTTAATTAGCATACTTCAACTGTCATTTTCACATTGCAAATAATTGCTTTCTCCCATCTATATCTTAACACCCCGTTTGGAAAATTTTTAAGCAATGAAATTGAATTGAATTCCATCCGGAATTGAATTCCATCCGGAATTGAATTCTATCAGGAATTGAATTCAATTCTTATGTTTGGAATGAGTTAGTAAATAACAGAATTGAATTGAATTCTTTGATTTGGATTTATCAAATTGAATTCAATTCTTATATTTTTACCATTTTATCCTTCATCAATAAAACTTAATATTTACATGGAGGACAATTTAGGAATTTCAAATTTTCAAATGAATTCTCTTCACAATTCAAACCTCTTTAGGTCTGATTTATTTTGAAGGGTTTGAATGGAATTGAATTCCAATTCCTTGCCAATTCTTTGCTGAAAATTTATTCCAAAGGGTGGAATTGAATTCCAATTCCTGATGGAATTCAATTCCTAATCCTTTTCTTTGTCAAGTTTAATGAAATTATGCCTAATTGCTGGAGTTCTATATTCTGGATAGGCTCTGTTTGTCCAGAGACAATTTTAGGTCTAACTCTTATTACTTCAATCACTCTAATCCCAAAACAAACAAGTAGAGTCATATTAATTGTTCACACTTCCATGTATGATTTCAAAGTGGATTTGACTTTTACCAGTAACTTTCCATTTAACATTAGTTAATACTCATTCTATTATATTACGATCAAGTTGCATATTTAACATTGAGAATGCGTTTCAAATTATCATTTAAGTCACGGATTGTGGTATGAGATTTTTGCAGGCAAAAAACTCTTGGTCACCGTACGCACTGTAGTGTGTGTCAGCTAATTCAAGGGCAATTCTGTGGAGATTGTTTGTTTATGAGGTAATTATAGTTTTAAGCTTCTAGTAATTTATTTTTTCCTGTTATTCTTTTGTCTCGGAAGAACACTCTTTTTGGTATCATTTTGAAATTTTCATGTTTCATAATGTGATCTTTCTTACTTTAGGTGCTACACTATTCTGGTCAAATGATATCGACTTCTTACCGTGCACCAATAAGTTGATGGTTGACCATCCTATCATAGTTCGTAGTAGTCGCAACAGTTCCATACTCAAGGCCTTCTTTGTTCTAGGAAAATTTACCCTTTTTTAGTTTTTTAATTTAAAAAAATAAAATTTAAAAGCTAAAAGGAAATGTAGGATACATATTTATTTTTTTAATCTCTAACTTTCCATGGTTTTATTCTTTGAAAACTCCAAACTTAAAATAGAAAAGCTGCCTCCCATTTATATTCATATGTTAATCAGTTCTAAGTTGTAATTGCCCATCTCTAGATATGGTGAAAATGTTCTGGAAGCGAAAAAGAATCACAATTGGATTTGTCCAGTATGTCGAGGCATCTGCAATTGTAGTTTGTGTAGAATCAAGAAAGGGTGGGCCCCCACTGGCATTCTATATAAAAAGGTAAATGTTATCAATCACCTTGAGTTTGCTCCAATTTACGTTTTCCTTCCGAAGTTGATGATGCCAATTTGTCACATTTTGTAAGGAAAATAACAGTAAATGTAGTTTGTTTGTGCAATAGTGTTCTGTTTTGTAAAGTTAACTAAAAATGTGTTTAGTAGTAATGTGATAATGGTTTGCAAACTCACAAACTTAGGGGCACAAACTGTTGTTCTTTTAGAGCAAACTGCCCGCATCCAGGAAAACTGAGATTTTTCATTGATGTCTAGTAGCTTAATAATTACTAGTGTAACCATCATTTTTGCTACAATAGTGTAACCATCATTTTGTCTGCGTCGTCAATATTTTCTAGGATTCAAATATGTAGTTGAAGTTTCTTAAACAGTTTAAATGTCACTGGAAAGTTGATAATTCGTTTTAAAAACAGGTTGTCAATTTGGGATACAAGTCCGTAGCGCATTATCTTATTCAGACACGGCGTCAACAGCCAAGTTCTGGTGATCTAAATTCTTCCGACTCACCTTCTGCGGAAGATTCATCCTGCATTGATAATGGCGAAGTTTTAGCCGATGGCTCTAACGGCAATCTGAATGGAAAGAAGAGCAAGATAGAAGAAAATGGTAAGATCGCTAACGAAAAGGAGTCTTCTACTGAAGCTGGTGTAATTAGCTCACTTGAGAACGATGCCCCAAATGCTGCGGTTAAGAGAGTAAACGAGTCACACAAAGATGTAAATCCAATCGCTGATAACGGAGAGGTTTTAGCTGATGGCACTAACGACGATCTGAATGAAAAGAAGAGCAAGATAGAAAATGGTAAGATTGCTAACGAAAACGAGCCTTCTACTGAAGTTGGTATAATTAACTCACCTGAGAACGATGCCCCAAATGCTGCAGTTAAGAGAGTAAACGACTCACACAAAGATGTAAATCCAGTCACTGATAGCATTGCGAGCAGGTTAAGAAAGCGGAACAGAACGTGAACATGATTTTACCTGCTCTGGTATTTTGCAGGCATCAAGTAGTTGAAGTAGTTGATATAAGACAATTAGCTAATTTTGTGGCCTTTGCAGTGACACTTGCAGACCTTTATTAGTAAATGTTGTAACTGGAGAATCTTGCAGTGTAAAATTATGTGGCTTTGGTTAATTTGTGTTTTCACCTCCCAACTTGGAGTCTTGGACACATCTTCCATCCATTATAAAATTGTACTGAAAACATCTCGCAAGATGTAGCTTATATGTTTACTATTGAATGACAATGCCAGAATGTAGATTCGTTTTGGCTATCTTACAACTCAATCTTCAGCCTCTGAAAACTCAGTATGATTTAGTACACTACATGGCCAAATCTCTCGTGGACGATGGATCAATGGTATGAATTACGGACTCTCCAAGGCAATGAATTGAAGGTTTGTGCTCAAATTGCTATTTGATGATTATTTACATGGTCCCAACACATGTCTTGCCATCATTCAAATGAATTGTTCTTTGGGTGAATGTTTTCTAGGCTATGACCCTAAGCTTTTCATCCAAATTGGAAATTTCCATTTCTCTTAACCATAATTATCATTCTTGGTTCTATATATTTTTTATTTTGTCTTGACTCCTTATTGAGCAGTGCCCTAGTTCTTTAAAACAAGATGCTTCTATTGCTCGCCACTTGGAATTTTTGATTCTAGCTCACTCGCCCACTTGCAATTCTAACTCGAGACGCATTTTTTTAATTGCAGGTCCTATCGTGCGTACTCCACCAAGATCTGCCATGAAGAACAAGGTTAACACTGCTACTTTCCAGAAAGCAAATCCCCCTCTAGTTGCCATTGGAGATCCACCACCACCACTACAAATGATGGGCACCAACTAATACATCATTAATGCAATCCATTCCTTTATGGGATTACAGGATCAGGATGAGGCCAACAAAGGAACTCCATGTTACTTCATGTCACCAGACTGCATCAAGGTTTGCAAGATTAAATTATTAGCTTCCCGTAAGCCTCCTTTTTAGCTTTTTTAGCTCAGTATAGTGGACTCTAGACAAAAGTTGGGTGTCTTCTTTCTTCACATATCTTTTCTGCGGGAATCTTAAAATAGGCATGATAGAAGACTTGAATATTTCAAGGTACGCTGACATCAGTAGACGATGGTGCACGGCTTTAATCGACATGAGTGCATACTTTTTGTATTCTGTAATCATATAATTAAATTGATAGAAGATACGATTATTTCATGAGATTGTAGATGCATTGTATCAGTTTAAAAGGCATAGTTTATTAGATGTAGGTGCAATATTTCGTCTTATAGTAAATGTATCAATTATGTACTTGTAGATACACCAATCTAGCTAGTAGATGCAACATGAATTATATATTTGAAGATGTAAGTACACAAATTATATATTTTAAGATATGCACAGCAGACCATGTCCTTAATTATGACACCGTTCCCTTCTCACGAGACATTAATGAAGATTTTGTTGTGTTTTCCAATTAAGCTAGCATGCATGCCACAAGTCAAAGGAGAAATGTGCTGTAATCAACAGACAGCATCGCATAATATTAAGAAGCATCACATGATACCTCAAGATGATCCTTTAATTTTCATTGCTTTATTTTTTGATTCAGCTAAGAGAAAGTATACAGAAAATAAATCTCACAACAGATAAGGACGTAGCGAGAGTAATATATCGATGAGATTAATTAATTTCTAATATTAATCGTGGGACAGACAGTAACAGTGATCACATTAATACACAATTAGTTGTTGTTGCCTTGGGTATAAATGTAGTCGGTGTGAGCCACAAGAGTTCTCCTCTTCAAGCAGTACTCTTCTCTATCGACTTCTCTTCCGCAAAATCCTTCATCCATGCAGCTGCTGCCTTCTTCTGCGCTCTGATCGAGTTCAAGCGAAAATATAAAAATTAAAAAGATCAAACACAAATCAAACTCAAATAACCTGAAACAGAAGAAATAGTTTTATCTGGATATATGTATAGTAGTTAGCTTAGCTAGCAGTACCTTTGGCTGAGTGGTGGGCAGATGAACTGCTGGTTCGTGCCTTGCTGCATGGCAACTGAGAGAGACAGAGAGGAGGAGCAGAAGGGAGAGGAGGAAGGTGGTGGCGTGATGCTTTGCCATGCCTTGTGGAGATTGAAGATGAAGGATTAATTTGGAGTCGATGGATATTGGAGCAAGGGATCAGACGCAAATGAGAGACGGAGAAGAATAAGATGGATTTGGAAGGCAGAGTGGAGAGGGCATAAATAGGACCTTTTGGTGTGTACTTTAGTGAATTGTTAATGATTTTAAAGAAGGGGATTATCTCTTTAATTTTTTATAAGTCTTGTTGGTTTACTTCTTGTTTTATTTTTGGTTGTTATCTATTCATCCCGATAATGTATATTAGAGTAAAAGATAATAATGTTGGCGCTTGGTATCATCATCCCCTAAATAAGATAAATCATGGAGATATTTTATCGGTAAATTTGTGAAAACTCTCCAATCTATTTGATCTTTGTATGCATTCCTCATTTGAGATTTTCTTTGCATTCATTCCTTGATGGATTGAGTATAAAAGTGAAAATTGAGTATACATCAGTGAAAATTGAGTATAAAAGAGTGAAATCTTAAGTATAAAAGAGTGAAAATTAAGTACACAGTTTTTAGATGTGGTGGATGCAATCTTATATACTCAATTTTTAACTTTTTACAATTTAATATTTCATTTTTATACTCAATCTATTAGTGATCAATTAATATGATCAAATCATGGAGATCAATTATCGTAAATATGTAAAGATAAAGATTATCATCATATGGAGATATTTATCATGATAAAAATAAAAATTATTATCAAGATTGAGAATATTTAAAAAAAATTTCATATATTTGCATCCCTATCAAAATTTATTAGAATAACTATCCCTACGGATAAATTAAGAGGATTATCTACCGCTTCCGAATTGTCTTTGTCAAGAGGGTGACTCACCGATGGACTCACAGTGACTGGCGGCGGCGTGAAACATGAGGCCCAGATTGGCCCAATAGAAGGCAGGAAGAACTTTGGCGCAATAAGAGGATTCTCAGGGCTTTATTGCAAAACTGAACTCGAACTGACCTCGTCGCCGGCGTTTGCTTCTCTTCGAATTAAGGTCTTTCTTGCTTCTCCTCCTCTTTGGTTTCTCTCGATCCTCTCCTCATATTCTATCTGATATTTATTTCTGTTTTGTTTCAGTCGTTTTGATAAGAAGGAATCTTTGTTTAAGTGTGTTTGGTTGGAGTAATCGCCATGGTCGAAATGGATACGATTCGTTTGTATGGAACGAGTTCTAAGGGAAGCACTGTTAAATCTGAAACTTGGATACTTTTAGATTGGACAAGTGCAAGGGGAAAATCCTTTCAGATAGAACAAGTAATCCCACTAGAGTTGGAGTCTGGTGACTCTGGCTGGTCTAATACAGGATGGTTTCTACACTCTGCAGAGGCAGAAACGGCGGAGTAGAAAATTGTTTATGCTTCTCCGAATCTTCTTTGTAATGGGCAGTTAGAACAGAAATGACCTAAAAATTTGCATAAAATTTGGACTGCATAGTATCTGCTAATGTGCCTGAGATTGATGAAGATTATCATCCTTTGTAAAATGTGACATTAGGTGGAGGTTGTGGAGACCGCGGAGGCTTTGCTACATAATTGGGATCATACTCTGAGGATGTGGAAGGTTCAAGCAATTAACAATATTTCTTTGGAGGTGAAGGAATTCTATCTTTAGTTGTATAGGCCTATTCGAAGTAGATGTCATGGTTGATCAGCATAGATAGTCACGCCCTGACTTAAAAGAGTTAATGTCAATATATCAATCACTCTTCATTCTGAATGGCACTGAGCAAAATTGCAGTATATCAATCATTTCTGTGCAGAATGGAGCAAATTTCCATTGAGAACACCTTTCTGGAGCTTTGATGGGATCAATCTGTTAGGTTATGCTGTGTACTTGTATTCCTCAGTCTTTTTTCTGTTTTCATTGGTTATACTGTATGTCTTAAACTTAATAGATATTTGAAAAACCTCCTTTTTTACACCTTTCACAAAAGTATATAACTTACTCTAGTATGTATTTTCTCACTCATATGTTCATTAACCAAGATACTAAGCCTCCTTGTTCAAAAGAAAATGCTCATGTGATTTGTTTCTTAGAAGTAGTTTCAACGAATCTATGGAGCTCAAAATTGCCCTATCTTGGCCATCATTCTCATGTTGATGTTCCACTATCTTAGCTATCATTCTACCTTAGCACTACCTATTTTTTGCCTCATAATTTGAGACCTTCCTAATAAAAGAATGAATAAATATGTTCGAGAAGTAGCTTCATTTCGGATTTGATAGACAAATGGTTTTCTGTGGTTTGTGACAACTAGTTAAATGGTCTTTTATGTTTATGTTTACTGCCTCTCTTGTGGCTTCTACTATTCACATCGTCTGCTGTCTTTTATGTTACTTGATGCAGAAATAGATCTATATCAAAATATCATTGCTTGCATTGTCTTGGTATCCTTACTATTTTAAATGAAGGTCCAACAGTAAGAGCAAGAAAATCACATTTTATGAGCTGATTTTGTCGAGATATGTATGTAATCTAGGAGGAGGTTTGCTTTGATCAAACAAGACTAGACTTGGTTTACAAGAAACCAAGTAGGACCCGACACCCTAAGGATAGATTGTGTAGTGAATATCCTTTGGTATAAAAGAATAGATGAAGAATATATCATGCAAGCCTTCATGAATTTATCAAGATCCCTTGGGCCTCCAAGATACTTTCAGATTCTTTTGTTATTTGTTGGCATTAAACACCAAATAGCCATGCTAAATAGACATATGTAGAAGAGTCCTTCCTCTGGTCCTGTTAAGCTTAGGGGCAATCACAATCACACGGATAACAAATTTTCACTAGAAGAGCTTGTGAGTTAGTTGCAATGAGAGAATTGCTGAAAATCTTTTTTTTTCCCCTTACTGTCAATGTTGCGCTCTGTCGTAGCTCTATCATTTAATATTTTCTATGGGTTTTAATTTGGCAAGGTAAATGAGTGGCCAAACCTCAAGGGTCAATTTGAAATATGTAATAATAACTTCTGTCTTTTCTACTGTGAATTTGCAAAACTAAATGAGTAATGTCGTCACTGTTTGGTAGAGGAGAATTGGTTTCATATTGATGGGCATTTCTCTCATATATTGTTTTTAGGGCATTTAAATTTCATAGGTTTTTTTTCGTGGTTGATTAATTGTTATGATTAAAGCACGTTTTTGGTTGTCAAACCTCGCGGGGCCGAGGATGAAATCAAAAAATAACCAATCAGGAAAGTAGAAACTTGAGCATCTGTAAGTTGGTTCTGGAATGTTGTTGTCGTGTTGAATTTTTAGTATTTAGTCTGTTACCATGGTTTCTATGCAACTTAAGATGGAGTTGTGGACCGGGAAGCATATTTTATAGAGGCTTGAAATTCCTCAAGTTTATAACTGGAGACACTACCCATTGAACCGGCATGGGAGAAGTCCTAAATTGTAATGCCTCATGCCTGGTGGTAGAATTCTGTGTTGCCTCTCAGAATCTCATTTTTAGTGGTTATATGCATGACATGGAGCCTGTGATATTGGCTACTTTAAGCATTTGGTTTCTTCTTTTTTTTCTTTACATACTCAGCCATCCATTCAAAAACAGTAGTAAGATCGTATTTTGCTAAATTATTAGCTTATAGTTTAGGTGAGGCACTAATTTTTCATATCAAAATAGGGCTCCACCATGCGTTAGTGTCAGTGAATTATGTTATTTCTGAACTATTTATGCTACATTTCTTGTACTTTTATCATGAATATTTTAGGTAGATTTGAATATTTTTGAGAATATGACTAGGGATGGCAGCGGATATCTGTGATTTACCATACTTATTTTACCTGTTTGGCTGTTTGATTAAATAGGTATTCAATATATTCATTATTTACCATGTTTTTATTCATCCGTTTACCTAAACAGGCACCCAATTTCGTCACAATTGGGTTAGATGGTAGTGGGTACCCAATTTCGTCACGAGTATTCAAATTTCTTAAATGAATAAATATCATTATTAATTAACATTAAATTACATATTAACATATTAGCCAGAACATAACTATGAGACTTATAATCTCAGGAAAGAATATATACACTTGTCATCACTTAATATGGCTCTCTTTTTCAGACGGTGGTGTGTAGATTATATTAGATTTTTTGAATGGACACTGAAGACTATTTGATTAGTTATTGGAAAAGATACATTATTCTTTTTGATTCGTGAACTCATTCGGTGTCAAAATCATTCAAAATATTATATATCCAAATCTAGATCAAAATTGGAAGTCTCATTCTGTTGGGAAATGTAGGTTTTTTTTGTTTATCAGAATCTCATATTTTGGTGGATATATGCACGGCTGAGCGTCTGACTGAGCCTGTGATATTAGTTACATGTCTTCTTCCTATCCATAGGTACTTCACGCTTCAACAATAGTTGCAAGACGACAATAATATGGCAAGACAATCGTTTGCTCTACTAATTTTTCCCACCACTTTTTGTAGTGGTCAGGAAATTATGTTATGTTCCGCTTGTTACTGCTGCTTTAATGCTATTATGCTACTAATATCGTTTCAGGCATCATGGATCTTTTAGGGATTTTTTTCCTGAGAATATGGATCCTTTTTTCTGTGGTTTACTTTTTTTTCTTCTTCCAGTTTTGGGTCTTTTAGACTTTCAAAGGCATTTTCGCGCTCAGACTGTGGGTCTGGTTTGTGTGTCTGTTCTGGGATAGTAAAAAAAACTAAACGACAAACATTGAGGAATATGAGGTAAGGATTTTGAGGTCTATATTTGATCTTATTGAACCGCTCTTTGAGCTGCTGCAATGATCAAGAAACAGAAAAACCTCTCTTACAATTATGCAGTCCACCTCTACGATTTGAGTTATGCCTGATGGTATTATTATATTTCCAAAAAGTTGTCTCGTTGTATTTCTTTAATATTCATTACATATATTCCAGACGCATTTTGTTATATACAATCCCAAATGAACGCCGTTTGTCTACTGTCTTTACTCAATAAATTCTTGCCAGGGCATCTGTATCAGTTGCTGCTGCTGTTGTTGCTTCCAGCTACAGCAGGCTAGGTCCCAGCAGTACCTTATCTTGCATGCATTATGCATGATCTTCCAACTCTCTGCAAGGAAGCCAGAAAAGCATCGGACACACTGGTGAAGTATTCAATTCAGGTAACCATCAAAATAATTTTGCTACCTTATTTTGTGTTCTATCACATAACTCAAACATCAACAGAGAAAGAGCATACATGCAATCATGCTTAGGCTTCGGCCATTCAAAACCTTGGGATACCTTTACTTGCTAATATAATCAAAAGTTTCCATCTTTTAATGATTGATTATCCATGCAATCTAATTGATTGGTGGCCAAAAAAGCTGAGTTAATAACACCCGCATGCAACCCCAACTCGGATTCATGAATGTCCAACTTGGCTTTAACAATATTCCCTGCATCAATAACCTATCTTCTCCTCCGAGAATGCATATATAGAAGTAAGGGAAAGTAACAAAACAATAGTCTTTTCAGCTTTAACAGGAGACAGCTTTGACCCTTAAAGACAACTTTAGCATTGAACTCACTGACCGAATTCCAGGCTTCTTTAATCACATGCCTACAGACGGGAATGTTGCAACATGCTCTTCACCAACCATTTGGTTCTTCACTTTGACAAGGACCCTACCATCGATGGAAAGAGTCCTCCTCTGGTGCTGTAGGCTGCTACTAGGCGTGGTTATTTATGTGATTTGTCCTAATGCTCTTCCCTCCCGGACAATTGCCTTTATTTTCCTTTGCTGTGCTTTCTCCGTCGCACCAGTCATTTTCCATGATGTCGATGTCATCAATGGGGACTCTCCTCGAGGTCCTCCACTGTCTCCTCTTTTCCATCCTCCGTTTTAGTGGAAGCAGGTGAGTGAGCAGGGAACCAAAAATAATAATCATAATAATAATAATTAACTAGATTGGGTAACGTTGAATCTCGGACGATCGGATTGGTTCCACGGAAAATTTTCATCGACTGTCAGGATAATCGGGAAGCGTTCACAGCGGACGATCCAGAAGCCCAACGTCCCATGGTTCGCGTCTCATTTGAAAGAAAAATTCATACAAAATATGTCGTAGCTAAGGGATGTCTGGGATGACAACTAGTCATCTTTCCGCTGTACCATAACTCTGAGGACGAGTGAGCAAGGGAACAAGGACTTTAGGATAATAAATCCATTGTGGTTTATTTATTTAAACATGTTTCCTCTAGACAAGTAGAAAGGAAGAAGATTAGACCGGATGATTGGGGTTTGGATGTGGACCCTTCAACGATTCAGGAAAAGATACCACGACAGTGAGAGAGAGAGAGAGAGTTTGGATGTGGCTCTCGTTCGCCAGCTACCAAATAGGGATCCTTGCTACTTTACTTTTAGGCTATCTAAACTGTTATGTAGGGGAATATATCTTGCTTGGATTTGGCTTGGATTTTGTGCTTCTCTGGTGAAAGACAAGCATCACACTTAATTGACGATATTATGAACAGTGACAGAAACCTTCTTGACGTGGGCTTTCCCTCTTTTCAATTTACATCAATTTAGTTTCTGTAACATGGACTACGAAGATTCTGTATGAAAAAGCATGGAGTTGGAGTAGGAAAATAAGATGCGGAAAGAGTTCCATTAACTCAGTAGCTGTAGTAGCTGTAGTCTTTATTCAGTCTAATAACAGCTCTTTTCAATTGACAGCTTATTTATTTACTATTTTCACCTTCTTAGTGACACCTTCTGACATTAACTTAACATTGAACTCAGTTTAATTGAAAATTTTGTCAACCCCTAGATTATTTATTTGTTAGCATCATTGAAAGTTTTGGTGCTGACTCCTTTCCCGAAATCTCCTTGAAATTTTCCGAGGATAATGTATGATTGACTGAATGAGTATCTTGGCATTCCTTTTATGCTAAGCTATACTGTAGTTTCTCATATCAAAATGTTGCATTTTTGTTTTGTGTTCTTTATGTCCTCTGTTTACTTCATGTCCTTTGCTAAGTACCGGAGGATCTACATTAGCAACTTTTCTGTAAAACTTATTCATGGCAGCAAATTCTGCTTTTCTTTTGAATAGCCTTATCAAGTACCAGACATATGACTTGTCAAGTAGTTTGCTTAGTGTGATCAAGTTGCCACAATGACAAAGGTGATCACCTTTTTTTTTTTTTCTTTCCAGAATCACATTTCTAATATATTTAGCTTCAGGACTCGAGTCAGATAGATTTGAAGTGGAAGTGGCCAGTGGGTACAACACACGCAACATCGGGTATTTCCTACTTTTTCATTTGTTTCATATAAAAGACGTATTGTATTCATTTTCCATGATCGGGTCGGAAGACATGTCTTCATTTCACGTTCTTAGTTTCTTCGTCTTGTTCTTTCTGCTAAACTCAGTCGTTTCACTTGAGTTTCATTAGTTCTCCTCTGGTTAATCTTACCAACTGTATCTATTCCCATTACCTAAGGGCCATAGCCACGGGGTACCATGGAAAAGAAAGTGCTTGTGCCTCAGGTCACTGTTCCTTCTATTATTCGAAATGAAAAAAATGGATATTATTTTGCAGACAGAAAACTAAAGAATGTTGTACCACGCTAAAGTGAATGCTAGAAGACTCTCAGTGCCCCGCCAGACCGGATCCTCTGTACCGGGATCTCTCCTGTATCCGTGTACCAACTCGCCGGCGAGTCGTCCGATCGACGATCGGACACCACCAATAATTTTTGATCGTCGTTCCAAATAAGATGATATCCTCGGAGAACGGTGAACCCGTCGGGTATCGCCGCAATTGTGATGTTACCGTATTCACCGTCGAATCCGACGAGACGTCTGATGCGACGATACCCGACGGGTTCACCGTTCTCCGAGGATATCATCTTATTCGGAACGACGATAAAAAATTATTGGTGATGTCCGATCGTCGATCGGACGACTCGCCGGCGATCGATGGCGAGTTGGTACACGGGTACAGGAGAGATCCTGGTACAGAGGATCCGGTCTG
This sequence comes from Boesenbergia rotunda, assembly GCA_024364735.1. NCBI lineage: Eukaryota > Viridiplantae > Streptophyta > Magnoliopsida > Zingiberales > Zingiberaceae > Boesenbergia > Boesenbergia rotunda. The sequence goes on along the minus strand of JAGFNQ010000301.1, from coordinate 242,777 downwards.
ATGCCCCGCTGGTTTACGCATGCACTGGAACAGTGACAAAAGTTGACGTACCTAATTCTTTAACAAAGTGAGTGTCACGCCCCGAGGAGTCGCTTGACCGATACGGATCGGCCAGCTTCCCCTACGCCCGGCGAACAATTCACATACTCAAGACCAAAACACCAAACCAGCGTACAAACCAAGGAAGTCGTGCATACCGGTATGACTAACAACAAAATCAAAAGACATAAGGGCCTCCACGGCACACAAAAGTACAACCAAATCGAAATAAAAACACAGCGGAAGTTAATAAAACGAATACACAGTACCGACACTCAAAACAGGAACTATAAATCAAAGAAAAACATCTCGACGCAAGGTGATGGGACTGGCAGTTGGACCCTCCTGGCGATCAACCTGAAATAAAAACAAGGAGCTACGGGGTGAGTTCAAAGAACTCAGCTGATAACTCATATATATATGCAAGATAGTCTAAGCTAGCAATAGAGATACAACTATCAAAATATCACAGGTACTATCCATACTAAATAAAGCAAATCTGAGAAGTAGAACAAACATACCAGCAATGCAGGGTCATCAAGACCATGAAAAAGGGTCTCCTGAATGTGCATGTAAATCATGTGCAACAACCACATACAGCAATTGTAAAGAAATACGTATGCACATGGTGCAATGGCATGGTCACCTCTGTCGCCGGTCAGACATCGTCACCTGTATACGGGAGGAATCTGAGCGGGAAGCCAACCTCCGGCGTAGAGCTGTGACTCCATCCGTACTCGACCCATCCGGGAAGTCATCCCTACCCCGGGTAATAGAGCGATCGAGTAGACGGTATGCTACCGGCGTAACACCCCTACCCCATGACCTACCCGGGTAGCCTTCTCTACCTCCGGTCATCATCCGTAGAACTGGGGGGATATCTCTATCTGAGTGTTACACCTACCCCATGTAATATGGGGGAGAAAAGTCTCTCTCATCTCCTGGTATTAGGGCAACTCAAGGAGGGACCCCTGCCTGCTACCACGCTCCGGTCCACTAACCCATGAGTGCATGAGCGGAGCAGCACAGGGCATCCTACCCATACTCCGTCAACCACTAACCCATGAGCAGCCGTATGGGTAGGTCGGTATGACTGTCGACCTAGCCTACCCAACAATGGGCCCCTGGTCGACAGTGATGCATGGTGCACGATGATGCATGACAGCAGTCACAACAACATCCACTATCTAATCCACCTATATCAACATGATATGCAAGGATCACATACAAATATGCACCATATCCTAAATCCTAGAGGGTATCGGTATCACATATCAGGTCTAGTATATAAATCATAGTAACAGAAAACAGATACACGCAAATAATACCCTATTGCTAATCCTAGCATATCAAGCATATAACAGTGACTATCTAGGAGATAAGTCAGAGGTACCCGCCTCAAGATGACGGAGTTTGTGCGCGTAAGAACCCCCCGTCCAGAAATAAGATCCAAGCCAACCGGAATCCAATCAAGGCCCTGCATGCAAATAACATAATGATTTAGCTTCAATCTCATATGAGAGTTAGCTAACATAACACAACCTATTTAATTAGGGTTAATTACCTCTAACCAACCAATCCTAATTAAATAATCCAATTTTACTACACCTACCCTTAATCAGATTATAATTAAACCCATTTACCGATTCCATACCTTCTCAAGACAAATCCCCCGCTTAGCATTCTGACCAAAATTCCAAACCCAAAGACTTGACCCAATCAAATACTAAACTCACACACGGTACTACAAACCCCACCAACAGATCATACTTCTCCAATCCACAACCCTAAATCTATCAGCCAGCTCAAAACAACATCCCAGCTCAACTAAACCAGTATCCCAACCAAAAGAAACAATTGAAATGATAGAGCAACTAATCTAACCCAACATCACCCCCATTCCACTTCGGCAGCCATCCCTACGGCAGGGTAACTCACGACGAGGCCAAGAACTCCAAAACAGCAATTAATCAACACAAGGCACCATTACTGATCAGTCGATCTCCATCAGAATCGCAGCCCAACTCTCATTCGATCCGCTCAAAACAGAGGACTACAAACACTCTATAATTAACACCCAGCCACCCGAAACTACAGAGAAGACCCCATCTGATCGACTCCAGAACAGAAAGAGGGAAATCGAAACAACATCCAAACTCCAACCTGCAAACCGAATACCAAGAACACAGAGATCATCAACTCACCTCACGGTCAGGGTAGGAACTCCTCAGATCAGAGCTGGACCACGCAAAACAAAGCCAAGCAGGGAGAGGTGGAGACTCGCCACGGCGAAACTCACTGGCGAGGAGGTCAAGATCGCTCGGCACCAGTTGGATCTCGAAGGAGTCGACGGTGTCGCGACCTTTGCCTTTCTCCGGCGACGGTGCGTGCAGCGCAAGCTTCGCCCGATGAGTATCCCTGCCCCAGGAGCGAGGCGTCGAGCCTCCGGCGCGTGGAGGATGAGAGAACGATGGTCGCGTGCTCCGACAGCTCCGATCGCACCGGCGCGCGGAACTCGCCTCTTTGTCGGCGCACTAAAAGAAGGAAGAGGAAGAAGTCGGGGAGGGTGCGGCTCGCGATTAAGCAACGGGCGGAAGAAGCATTTATATGCCCTAGGTCATTTTTTTCCAATTTAGTCCCTCATCTTCAAGTATTTCCAATCGAGCCCTTAATTTAGGTCAATTAGCATTAAAGCCCTCCAAAATTTGAGTATTTAACATACTCCCCCACTAACAAAAATTTGGTCCCCAAATTTCGTTACTACTAATAGCATGTACTAACAGCAATATATATATGAAATACAAATGCCGAACTGAACTAATAGTACATACCTCCGTCGAACAAATGGGGATGTCGAGCTCGGATAGTGTCCTCGAGCTCCCAGGTAGCCTCGGCATCCGAATGATGCTGCCATCCGACTCTAACTAGCCGGATCGTCTTGTTCCGTAGCTGACGCTCCCGGAAACCCAGAATCCGTACAGGTATCTCCTCATAAGTAGCGTCAGGCTGGAGCGGAACAGGCACCTCAGATAATATATGAGTGGGGTCTGGTACATACCGTCTCAGCATGGAAATATGGAACACGTCGTGAACGCCGGCCAAAGATGGTGGAAGTGCTAGGCGGTAAGCTACAGCTCCAATCCTCTCCAGAATCTGGAACGGACCGATATACCGTGGAGCTAGCTTACCTCTGAGACCAAATCGTTTCACCCCTTTCGTGGGTGAAACTCGAAGGAATACATGATCGCCGACAGAGAACTCCAAGGGTCTGCGCCTCCGATCAGCATAGCTCTTCTGACGATCCTGTGCCTCGGATAATCTCCGTCTGATAGTCCGTACTAACTCTGCCTCATGCTGAACTCTCTGGGGTCCCAGCAGCTGAGTCTCTCCAATCTCATCCCAAAGAATGGGTGTCCTGCATGCCCTACCATACAACGCCTCAAACGGTGCCATCTGTATCGCCGAATGGAAGCCGTTGTTGTAGGCAAACTCAACCAAATGTAAGTGATCCTCCCAACTGCCCCCAAAGTCCATCACACACGAGCGCAATAAGTCCTCCAAAGTCTGGATAGTACGCTCTGACTGCCCATCGGTCTGAGGGTGAAAAGCTATGCTGAGACGGAGCTCTGTGCCCATGGCCCTCTGCAAACTCTGCCAGAACCGAGATGTGAAACGCGGATCCCTATCTGAGATAATACTCAACGGAACTCCGTGCAACCTGACTATCTCTCGGCAATACAACTCGGCCAGTCGATCAAGGGAGTCTGTCCTCCGGATAGCTAAGAAATGTGCAGATTTGGTTAGTCGGTCCACGACTACCCAAATCGCATCATGGCCCCTCCTAGCCCTCGGCAAGCCCACGACAAAATCCATAGTGATGTGCTCCCACTTCCACTCGGGAATAGGAATACTCTGAAGGAGTCCAGCAGGTCTCTGGTGCTCTGCCTTCACCTGCTGGCAGACGAGACACCTAGCTACAAAATTCGCGATGTCCCTCTTCATGCCGTTCCACCAGTAGGAACGTCTCAGATCACGATACATGCGAGTGCCACCCGGATGGATAGCAAAACGTGATCGGTGGGCCTCCCGTAGCAGCTCCTCCATGACAGGATGCGCCTCTGGCACGCATAGCCTCCCTCGGAAGTACAGAATACCCTCCTCATCACGTGAAAAATCCGACTGCTCGCCTGAAATCGCCTGACTGCCCAGAGACTGAATGTGCTGATCACTGATCTGAGCCTCCCTGATCCTCGTCCTGATCTCTGACTGAGCCATCAAAGTCACTAGCAACCCTCGCTCTGTCCGAGACTGCTCCTCTAACCCCAGCTCAGAGAAACTCTGAATCAGATCTGTGACCATCACTCTGTGGCAGACCAAGGTAGCTCTGGACTTCCGACTGAGTGCGTCGGCGACTACATTAGCTTTACCAGGATGGTAGCTAATGGTACAGTCATAATCCTTCAGAAACTCTATCCACCTCCTCTGTCGAAGGTTCAGCTCTCGCTGAGTGAATAGGTACTGAAGGCTCCGGTGGTCGGTGAAGATCTCGAAGGTAATCCCGTAGAGATGGTGCCTCCAGATCTTCAATGCAAATATGATGGCTGCTAACTCCAAATCGTGGACGGGGTAGTTCCTCTCATGCTCCTTCAGCTGCCGAGAAGCATAAGCAACCACCCGTCCGTGCTGCATAAGTACTGCGCCCAGTCCCAGAAGAGAGGCATCTGTGTACAACGTGAAACCATCCTCCCCAGAAGGTAGTACTAGCACTGGCGCAGATACAAGTCGGTGCTTCAGATCCTGAAAACTGGTCTCGCAAGCCTCTGTCCAAACGAACTTCGCACCCTTCCTCGTCAGACGAGTAAGGGGTGATGCTATACTGGAGAAACCCTCGACGAAGCGTCGGTAATAGCCAGCCAATCCCAGGAAACTGCGGACCTCATGGACTGACTTAGGCTGTTCCCAACTGGTGACAGCCTCAATCTTCTGGGGGTCCACTGAAATACCTCCACTGGATACAATGTGCCCAAGGAAACCCACAGAAGATAGCCAGAACGCACACTTGCTATACTTCGCGTAGAGTTTCTCCTGTCGGAGAACTCCCATAACGATGCGAAGGTGGCGAGTGTGCTCCTCCTCGGACCGAGAATAGATCAGAATGTCGTCAATGAATACTATCACAAACTGGTCCAAATATGGGAGGAATACCCTGTTCATGAGATCCATGAACACGGCCGGGGCATTGGTGAGCCCAAATGGCATCACCAAAAACTCGTAGTGTCCATAGCGGGTGCGGAATGCCGTCTTCTGAACATCTGAATCTCGGACTCTCAGCTGATGATAACCGGAGCGCAAATCAATCTTGGAGTACACAGATGTACCCCTCAGCTGATCAAACAGATCGTCGATACGCGGCAGTGGATACTTATTTCTGACCGTGACTGAGTTCAGCTGTCGGTAGTCAATACAGAGTCGCAAAGAACCGTCCTTTTTCTTCACAAAAAGGACCGGAGAACCCCACGGAGAAACACTCGGCCGGATAAATCCTCGATCAAGTAACTCCTGGAGTTGGACCTTCAGCTCGTCCAACTCTCGTGGTGCCATCCTATACGGTGCCTTCGATGCCGGCGCAGTCCCCGGTATCAACTCTATAGCGAACTCGACCTCCCTCCGGGGAGGTAATCCGGGTAACTCTTCTGGAAATACATCCGGGAAATCCCTGACAACTGGTACGTCGGAGATCTGCGGAGCACTGCCATCTGAAGTACTGAGAAGTGATACCAGGAATCCCTGACAACCGTGCTGAATCAATCTCTGCGCCTGGAGTGCGGAGATAATCGCGATGCCGTCATCGCGGATGCCAAGGAACTCCCACGAGGGTCGGTCTGGAGGTCGGAACGTGACCACCCTCGAATGGCAATCCACAGTGGCATGAGAGGCTGTGAGCCAATCCATGCCTAAGATGACGTCGAACTCCACCATGTCTAACACTGCTAGGTCCACAGTCAGAGTGATCCTCCCAAAGTCCAAGGGACACTCTCTAGCCTCCTGAGTCACCTCCAGAATATCTCCTGAAGGTAAGGACACGGATAACTGCGGTGTCCTCAGGGTCGGTAACCTGCAGATCTTGCTCAAGAAACCCCGTGATATAAAAGAATAGGTACTACCCGTATCTATGAGCAAATCTGCAGTACATGCATAAATCAATACGGTACCTCGAAAAACAGATCCGTCAGCTCGATGAGCCTCCTCCCGGGTAACTGCAAATACTCGGCCAGTCTCTGGCTGTGGCGGGGGAGGAGGTAATGCCTGTACAGTAGGCATCTGAGGTAGCGGAGGTGCTGAAACTCCGGAACTCTGAGACGGCTGGTACACCGGCATCTGATACCCGGTATAGAACTGCTGGCGAGGCTCGACAACTAATGGCTGCGGTACTACTGTAGACGGTGCTGACTCCTGACCCTGGCCAAACAGACAGTACATCTGAATCGGTGGAGGGGCAGTCTGCTGCTGTCGGGAAGAATGCTGTGCCCTCCGGCCGCCTCGCTGAGAACTCGACTGACCAGAGGGTCCTCCCCTAGATGAGCCCCCAGTAGTCGGCTGCTGCGTCCTCTGAGGACAATCGCCTATCTGATGGCCAGGTTGTTTGCACTGAAAGCAAACGGCCTGCCCCATAGGGCAGCTCGACCTAACGTGATCTCTAGAGCCACACCAGAAGCAACGGTAGGTAGTAGTCGACCTCTGTCGGTCCTGCCCCGAAGCCTGAGTAGCCCCTGATGTGGAACCTCCCGTCTTCTGGGGCCGAGGGGCGGCCCCAGAGCTATCCTGCGCTGGCTGGTCCTGTCTACCTCGCTTCCGCGAGGGCTGGGGCTGAGAAGTCTGTGATGACTTCTTCTCCTTCTTCCGCTCGGCTGCCAGTCTCTGATTCATCACCTCAATATGAAGAGCGCGATCCAGAGCCTGTCTGTAAGTGGTGAGATCCCATGGGGACATCTTCGACTGAATATGGGGAGCCAACCCCCTAAGGAAATGAGTCATCCTCTCCGCGTCTCCTGGAAACATCTGCGGGCAGCGCTCTGATAGCCGATGAAACTCTGCGTCATAATCCGCCACTGTCTGCTCACCCTGTCTAATCTCCAAGAACTCCTGCCAACTGGTCATCTGCTGTGCGGCAGGAAAATACTGAGCGGTAAACGCCTGCCGAAATCTGTCCCAGGTGATAGGCTGAGTGCCCATAACGGATCGCTGGGAAAGCCACCATGTCTCGGCCCGATCTCTCAGATGGTATGCGGCGAGCTCGACCCTCTCCCCATCAGAACACTCCAAGTACGGAAATGTCCGCTCCAACGTCTCCAGCCACGAGCGGGCTACGCTCGCATCAGTAACTCCATGAAACAGCGTAAGACGGCCTTTCGCCGCCTGTGCTAAAGCTGGAATCCGAGCCACAGGTCGGCTCGGTATAGTGGCAGCAATGGACGTCGCGGGCGGTACTGCCGACCCTCCGGAAGGTATAGCGGGTCCCGATGGCTGTATCACGGTCTGCTGTGCAGTCTGCGGCTCTGACTGAACAGGAGTGGATGCGGGAGGCACAGATGGTGGAGCAGCCTGAGACTGGACCGTCTGTAGTACCAGCTGCATCATCTGCTGCTGCTGCGCCATCTGCTGCATCATCTGCTGCTGCTGCGCCATCTGCTGCATCATCTGCTGCATCAGCAGGGACGTAGCATCGGAGGGTGCCGCTGGCGGCGCCGTCGAGGCTGGTACTACGGTGGGACCGACCGGAGGTGCTGCCGGCACTGCGGTCACAAATGGAGATGGTATCCGCGGTGACTGGGGTGACTGATCATCACGGGCCCCGAAAGAAGATCGTCCTCGGCCGCGGGACCCGATCCGTGTCCGTCTCACGGGAGCATCCTCTGCCCCAGTCACAGTAGCTCGCTGGGATACTCGTGTCGTCCGGCGCGAGGGTCGCCCACGACCACTAGGTCGTCGGGGTGGGGTCAACTCGATACGGCGCGGCATACCTGTAGAGATACGCCATTCGTTATTATTCATTTTTAAAGTCTAAATAAATGAACAAATCCTGCAGAAGAGTAGCTGGTCGTCGCCTGGAGCTGTCCGTCGCCGCCATGTCCCAAAACACGTACACCTCGAGAAACGACTCCGAAACAACCCACAAGACCACAAGGTATCTCGCAACCTCGCTCTGATACCAAATAAATTGTCACGCCCCGAGGAGTCGCTTGACCGATACGGATCGGCCAGCTTCCCCTACGCCCGGCGAACAATTCACATACTCAAGACCAAAACACCAAACCAGCGTACAAACCAAGGAAGTCGTGCATACCGGTATGACTAACAACAAAATCAAAAGACATAAGGGCCTCCACGGCACACAAAAGTACAACCAAATCGAAATAAAAACACAGCGGAAGTTAATAAAACGAATACACAGTACCGACACTCAAAACAGGAACTATAAATCAAAGAAAAACATCTCGACGCAAGGTGATGGGACTGGCAGCTGGACCCTCCTGGCGATCAACCTGAAATAAAAACAAGGAGCTACGGGGTGAGTTCAAAGAACTCAGCTGATAACTCATATATATATGCAAGATAGTCTAAGCTAGCAATAGAGATACAACTATCAAAATATCACAGGTACTATCCATACTAAATAAAGCAAATCTGAGAAGTAGAACAAACATACCAGCAATGCAGGGTCATCAAGACCATGAAAAAGGGTCTCCTGAATGTGCATGTAAATCATGTGCAACAACCACATACAGCAATTGTAAAGAAATACGTATGCACATGGTGCAATGGCATGGTCACCTCTGTCGCCGGTCAGACATCGTCACCTGTATACGGGAGGAATCTGAGCGGGAAGCCAACCTCCGGCGTAGAGCTGTGACTCCATCCGTACTCGACCCATCCGGGAAGTCATCCCTACCCCGGGTAATAGAGCGATCGAGTAGACGGTATGCTACCGGCGTAACACCCCTACCCCATGACCTACCCGGGTAGCCTTCTCTACCTCCGGTCATCATCCGTAGAACTGGGGGGATATCTCTATCTGAGTGTTACACCTACCCCATGTAATATGGGGGAGAAAAGTCTCTCTCATCTCCTGGTATTAGGGCAACTCAAGGAGGGACCCCTGCCTGCTACCACGCTCCGGTCCACTAACCCATGAATGCATGAGCGGAGCAGCACAGGGCATCCTACCCATACTCCGTCAACCACTAACCCATGAGCAGCCGTATGGGTAGGTCGGTATGACTGTCGACCTAGCCTACCCAACAATGGGCCCCTGGTCGACAGTGATGCATGGTGCACGATGATGCATGACAGCAGTCACAACAACATCCACTATCTAATCCACCTATATCAACATGATATGCAAGGATCACATACAAATATGCACCATATCCTAAATCCTAGAGGGTATCGGTATCACATATCAGGTCTAGTATATAAATCATAGTAACAGAAAACAGATACACGCAAATAATACCCTATTGCTAATCCTAGCATATCAAGCATATAACAGTGACTATCTAGGAGATAAGTCAGAGGTACCCGCCTCAAGATGACGGAGTTTGTGCGCGTAAGAACCCCCCGTCCAGAAATAAGATCCAAGCCAACCGGAATCCAATCAAGGCCCTGCATGCAAATAACATAATGATTTAGCTTCAATCTCATATGAGAGTTAGCTAACATAACACAACCTATTTAATTAGGGTTAATTACCTCTAACCAACCAATCCTAATTAAATAATCCAATTTTACTACACCTACCCTTAATCAGATTATAATTAAACCCATTTACCGATTCCATACCTTCTCAAGACAAATCCCCCGCTTAGCATTCTGACCAAAATTCCAAACCCAAAGACTTGACCCAATCAAATACTAAACTCACACACGGTACTACAAACCCCACCAACAGATCATACTTCTCCAATCCACAACCCTAAATCTATCAGCCAGCTCAAAACAACATCCCAGCTCAACTAAACCAGTATCCCAACCAAAAGAAACAATTGAAATGATAGAGCAACTAATCTAACCCAACATCACCCCCATTCCACTTCGGCAGCCATCCCTACGGCAGGGTAACTCACGACGAGGCCAAGAACTCCAAAACAGCAATTAATCAACACAAGGCACCATTACTGATCAGTCGATCTCCATCAGAATCGCAGCCCAACTCTCATTCGATCCGCTCAAAACAGAGGACTACAAACACTCTATAATTAACACCCAGCCACCCGAAACTACAGAGAAGACCCCATCTGATCGACTCCAGAACAGAAAGAGGGAAATCGAAACAACATCCAAACTCCAACCTGCAAACCGAATACCAAGAACACAGAGATCATCAACTCACCTCACGGTCAGGGTAGGAACTCCTCAGATCAGAGCTGGACCACGCAAAACAAAGCCAAGCAGGGAGAGGTGGAGACTCGCCACGGCGAAACTCACTGGCGAGGAGGTCAAGATCGCTCGGCACCAGTTGGATCTCGAAGGAGTCGACGGTGTCGCGACCTTTGCCTTTCTCCGGCGACGGTGCGTGCAGCGCAAGCTTCGCCCGATGAGTATCCCTGCCCCAGGAGCGAGGCGTCGAGCCTCCGGCGCGTGGAGGATGAGAGAACGATGGTCGCGTGCTCCGACAGCTCCGATCGCACCGGCGCGCGGAACTCGCCTCTTTGTCGGCGCACTAAAAGAAGGAAGAGGAAGAAGTCGGGGAGGGTGCGGCTCGCGATTAAGCAACGGGCGGAAGAAGCATTTATATGCCCTAGGTCATTTTTTTCCAATTTAGTCCCTCATCTTCAAGTATTTCCAATCGAGCCCTTAATTTAGGTCAATTAGCATTAAAGCCCTCCAAAATTTGAGTATTTAACAGTGAGAGATAGCCTTTTATAGTGCAAAACTTGAATTTATGAACTGGTTTAGCATTAAATTCTTTACAAGAAATATTTATCAAGGAGCAAACCCATGGATTCAAATTAATTTGTGAAAGGTATTTAACTTGTGTAGGGTAGCATGAGAATAAAAAGGACACAATGTTACTTTAATTTAATGGGATCAAGTGCTTTAACAAAATACTTTAGGTAAAGGTAATAGAATGAAGAATAAATTGTAATTAGAAAAATAGTTGTGAAGGTCAATGGATAATGAAACAAATAAAAGAAAATATATAGACAAGAATAGTAGTAGAGGAAGAAGAAATATTTGCAACTAATTGTTTATTGAGTTAGTCTTTAGATAGTTATTTACTATGCTAATGTGACGAAGGATACAAATAAATGATATTAGAGCTATTGAGAGTGCATTAAATGTTTTTTTCTTATAATTGCAATTTGTTTGTTCTAATTCTATTTTTAATTAGGTTCACATGAATTAACTAATCTTAAATAATATTATTATTTTAAATAATTTGAGCATAAATATAATTTTAAATATGTTGAAACAATAGAAAAGAAATCCTAATTAGTTGAGATGGATGGATAGCAAATTATTGTAATGAGGTTTAGATATGTTTGCTCAATTATCAAGGTCTGTAGAATTTGATAAATGGTAGAAATAGAGAGAAATTTCTAAAGGCTTGCGTGCTCCTTAAGTTGAAAGAACTGTTCCTTTCTTTTTAAAATAAAAGTGTGCTACAACCAGCCATGCGTTATGGGTCCGGTAAATTTGTTTTAAATCCCTAATGATCAATCAAACTCTGCATTCAGTCTCCATTTGAGTTTTTCTTTGTGTTAACTCCCTAATGGATTGAGTATAAAAGAATGAAAATTGAGTATACATTAGTGAAAAATGAATATAAAAGAGTGAAAAATGAGTATAAAACAGTGAAAATTGAGTATGCAGTTTCTTGATGTGGTAGATGCAATCTTACATACTCAATTTTCTAACTTTTATACTCAATTTTCTTCAAATAATACTCACAAAGTTGTCTTGTCAATCCCATCAGGGACTGCATGCAAATAAAAGTTTGGGTAGAGATTATATGTAAATATGAGTTTGGAAGTGGGGAGTTTAAGAAAATTTACCCTTATGGGTCAAAGCGTTCGACAATTAAAATATAACACAGAATTAAAATTTTCATAGAGAAGAGAACGTTATGAATTTTCTTTAAAATTTTATAAAAATGGTAAACTAAGAAATACTATCTGTAAGCATCTGTCAATTGCAGAATAATAAAATGATACATCAAGATACAAATTTGTTCAAAGATGACTCATTTGTTGTTTGCCTCTCGGATCAAAATATTATATTTTAGTGTGAATGGTCGTCCTTTGAGTTCTAGTGTTGACTCGTGACATAATTTGGTGTGAATGGTCGACCAACCGATCAGGCACTCTCCGAGAGGCTTGCTGACCAACGATGGCTTTCGGTTGGCGTCCCGAACACCATACTATAACCAAGAGGGATTGGTGAACCCGTCGGGGCTTGCTGACCAACGGCGGCCTCCGGCCGACGCCTCGAACACCATACTATAACCAAGAGGGATTGGTGAATCCGTCGGGGCTTGCTGACCAACGGCGGCCTCCGGCCGGCGCCCGAACACCATACTATAACCAAGATGGATTGGTGAACCCGTCGGGGCTTGCTGACCAATGGCAGCCTCCGGCCGGACCCCCGAACACCATACTATAACCAAGAGGGATTGGTGAACCGTCGGGGATTGCTAACCAACGCGGCCTCCGGCCGGCGCCCGAACACCATACTATAACAAGAGATTGGTGAACCCGTCGGCTCGTCGCACCCTCCGCCCGTCATTGCTAGTCACTAGCTCGCGCCCTCGGAGAGTGCCTGATCGTCAAGTGACCGATCAGGCACAACCCGTCTGATCGGTCCCGTGTCGGTCACGGAAGAGCCTGATCGGCCACGGACCGATCAGGAACGCGGTTGCGCACGGCGCGCGTCTTTTGTCGTGCGGGTGATCAAACCGTATATATATACTGTCTTTCAATATATATATATATATATATATATATATATATATATATATATATATATATAATATATATATATATATATATATATATATATATAATCAGACTATCACCAATATGTCTACAAATACTTTCTAATTTAGTTATTGTTTTGGTATATGTAACACATGATATGTGTGGAAGATAATGCATGAATTTAAATATTCATATTCCATAGATTTCCATTATTCTATTATTATTATTTTTTAAGTTAGCCCTCATATATAGTGCAGGTCGATTAATTGAAGATGATTAATTCAGCTTCGTGAAAAATATTAAAAATTTTGATGGGGCCAAAAAATTGTAATAATCAGAAAGCAGAGAGGTTTAAAGGTACATGGTCGTGGATGCTTGTAGATTGGGGGATCTCTCCTTTCCCCATATTGCCTTTCAACCCTTCTCGCCTCACCTATGCTTTTCAGGGCTCTATGACAAATCATTCCTCATTGAAATTGTCCTTTAATTTGAAGCATAAGTGATTATACATGCATTATCGAATCTGCTAAGGTGATTGGTTCGATTTATGAAAATTTTTTCACTGATTGCTAGAGTAAACCACTCACAGCGCGCCTTATTTAGAGATTTTTTTTTTTACAAAATACATTATAAAAGATCAAACTATAGATACTTGACAAGCAACTTGATACTCTTCTAACTCTGGAGCTCTCTACCCTATGAAAAGCAATCATGAAATGATGTTTGTCTGTAGGATCAGCATTTCATCATTCGATTTGAGCCAAGCTTTACTAGAAGGTGGAGGCCCATCAAACAGTAATTTTGCCACAAATTCATAGTCCTCACCGGTCCACCTATATCATTCAAATCAATTTAAATTTTTTTAAAACATTTATAAAAGAAAAAGAGGTTGAGCTTGGTTTTTTTCCTTCCATTTTCAGAATCGTATTTGTTCAAATCTGAATATGCAGGGTTTATTGATTCTCCCTTACATCAGTTGAACTAGCAACGAGCTCGGTAGGAATTAACTTCTAACCAAAAGGAGCTCAAATTTTTGTGATGCAATATCTAATTTATCTTGCAGACATTTGTTACGTACCGTATATAATTAATTGATGACTGCTACAATCCTAAAATGGACCAGAAGTTAATATGAACATGCAAGTTTATAGCATAATCAATTTATCTCCTACCTAACAAGGATCCTACTTTGTCTGTTAGTTTGATATTTTCTTTAACTTTTCCATGTTTATTACAATGCAATTCACGGAATATCCTCCTCTTTTTTATTTAAAAGCTTGGATAAGAACAAATAGAGGACCAATATTTGATCAAATCTCCTTGGATTGCCCTGCATTATAGTACAGAAAGAACTGTGCGAAGTGACTACTTGCACAGTCGTCGTTTCTGTCAACTCTATCTCATGGTCTGTTCACTGAATCCAGCAGCCTTCTTCGGTTGTCTCACCACCACCCAGCTTGATATTTGATAGGTTGCTCGAGATATTACACAAGGAAGGAGCGCATCTCTTTCGAAATGCCAACCTCGCCATATATCTTCAGCTCTTTGAAAGTGCTTCAACAAAGCTTTCGATAAGGGCGAGAGATAAGAACATTTGTTGTGCAAAGCTTCTCGGCCTTCTATTTTCTTTCTTTTTTTTTTTTTGGTTAGCTCCTATGATTTTGTTTGCCCTCCATGAATGGTATAACCATATGCTACATCTTAATTCTTTTAGCTTCATTTTAGGGAGTCTTCCTAGAGTTTCTATTAGTGCTGATTAGGACCATGAAATCCACGAACGACAACTGGTTGGGCTTCTCCCTTACCTCCCCCATGCACATGGATGCATCTTCCGATCCACAGCATTGCCAAGATCATATAAATCATCATCACCACCAAACTCTACCCTCATTTGCCACTACGACTGCAGTGCCATGCAGCATCTTTCATTCTCCACCGGCCACCACCAACTCCGGTGTTTGCTACGGCATGGAAGGCGCTGATAATGAAGCAATACTTTACCCTCAGTTATCTGTCATGCCGTTGAAGTCCGATGGATCACTCTGCATCATGGAAGCTCTTAACAGATCGCAGCAGCAAGGTTAGCTGCTTAGCTCTTCCATTTCGAACATGTTCCTCATTGTTCTGATGCACATTTCGATACTGGAGTTGCAGGAATGGTGCAATCTCCGTCGCCTGTACTAGAAGACTTCCTTGGCGGTGCACCACACGTGGGAATCCATCACCATTCGTGAACAACGATAGTGCGGCAGCAATGGCTTTAAGCTTGGACTACAGCAAAGAATCTGATAGCCAAACCAACAGAAACCATTCCCTGGGCCTTCTCCACAGGCAACATCAGTTATATTTCCAACCATTGCATGAAGGGTTATGCCATGAGATGTATGATGTCGCAATGGAGGAAGGATCAACCAATGGTGAAGGAATTTCCAGCCTCAAGTCTTGGGTGAACAGGCACTACAATGGCGGCAGCAATGGGTATTGCGAGGAAACTGCTCTTGGATCTGACCCTGTCGGAGCAATTGGGTATGGGAATCTGCAGCCCTTGAGCTTGTCCATGAGTCCTGGGTCCCAGTTCAGCTGTGTCACAGCTCCACTGCAGAGCTCTGCTGCGAGTGAATGCATGGCTTTGAATGCGCCAAAAAAGAGAGGTGCTGGCAAAGTGGCCTACAAGCACCCTGTTCATAGAAAATCTATTGACACATTTGGCCAGAGGACCTCTCAGTATAGAGGTGTTACGAGGTCAGTTTTCATTATTTTTTTTTCAATTACTATACATTGTTATACATTCATTTCAGCATCTTTATTGCACTAGTTTGTTGTATTTTTCATGCATTAATCCATATCGGAGTAGAACAAGATCAGTTTGCACGTTTTGTTTTCCCTAGCGTTTACAGTAAATATATATTCACTAAGATTTTTGTTGTTAATTTATGATGGATTCAGATCTTATATATTGCTTCCTTTTTTCCTGGATTTCTAAATATTTTCAGATCAAAATATTTATGTATTGGTGTTCTTATCGGAATCCTTGATGATTCCGCCAGTTTAATTATCTCATGTGGTACATGCTTCAGGCATCGGTGGACCGGTAGATATGAAGCACATCTTTGGGATAACAGTTGCAAGCAAGAAGGTCAGACGAGGAAAGGGCGGCAAGGTGAGTTGAAAATTGGGACGAAGTGTTCGCTGGGAAAACTCATTCATTGTCCCATTAACGAACTTACTTGTTCAGTTTCATATTCAACATTTCAGTAAACCCTTCTAACTACAAATTGTAATCTTGTTTGTCATGTTATTCCTTGTGCCGAGTCTGTAAATGAATACGCTTTTCTGCAGTTTATCTCGGTACGCTTGCCATGCACTCAAAAACTCATCTTCATTTCTTCTGTTTCAATATTCGTTTAACTTTGCTATTTCGGTCTTTCAGGGGGTTATGATATGGAGGAAAAAGCTGCTAGGGCATATGATCTTGCGGCATTGAAGTATTGGGGACTGTCAACACATATCAACTTCCCAGTATTCACTGATCGGTTTAAATTTTCGTTAGCATTGCAACATTAATCCTCTACTTGATTTTTCTCTTGCTGGATATACGATGCAGTTGGAGAATTATCAAGAAGAGCTTGAAGAAATGAAGAACATGACCAGGCAAGAATATGTTGCACACTTAAGAAGGTAAATCTCCTTTTCATCCATTCACTACTCGCTGTTAGCTGGTAATTCCTGAACATGGCTTTGCCTAACTTATTTACAGGAGAAGCAGTGGGTTTTCTCGAGGGGCGTCAATGTACCGCGGAGTCACCAGGTTGCTCGAACTCGGAGTGATCTACTGCCATAAACCCCCTTACCAAGTTGATATTTCTTTACAGGCATCACCAGCATGGACGGTGGCAAGCTCGAATCGGCAGGGTGGCGGGAAACAAAGATCTCTACCTTGGGACCTTCAGTATGTTTCTTTTCCTTTTCATTTCCGATTGTCTTTTCCTTGCCTTCGCATTCTGTTTGCCGACTAAGTTGATATTTCTTTCAGGCACGCAGGAAGAAGCCGCCGAAGCGTACGACATAGCTGCGATTAAATTTCGAGGCGTAAATGCAGTGCCCAACTTCGAAATAACAAGGTACGACGTGGAAAAGATACTGGAGAGCACTACCTTGTTACCGGGGGAGCATGCCAGGAGAAATAAGGCGATCGATGCAGCAAGAGAAGAACCTTGCTCGGAAGGCAACGACAACTCCAGAGACGTCTTCGTGGAGAACGACACCAGCACCGCCGCTTCAGGTTGGAAGATGGACTTCCATTCAGTTCACCCGGCGCAGGACGCCAAACCGGTCGTTGAAAATTTAAGTTCAGCCCAAGATGTTGATGACGATTTGGAGAAGGCGACGACTGAGGGGGCTCCTGACAGAACTGGCTTCTCGTTGACGTACATTACCAAGGTCGAGTGGTTCTACCACTGCTAGTTCTTGGATTCCATCAGTTAAGCTCAGCTCAGGCCAACAAGCATTTCTTATGTCTCCTCGGATGCCAGTTTTGCTGCCTGGGCAGCTGATGCTTGATTTCCTATTTGTGCAGTTTTTTTTTTTTACTTGTCGATAGGTCTTTATTTTTCCAGTAGTGGGGCCAATTTTGGGGGAGAAATTTACAGAAATTGTAGGCCTCGTCGAGCAGAATTCTATTGTAAGAAAAAAAAACAGTTGGATCTCTGACAACAATGTGAGGAAGTGGGGTGTTTTAGGGAAGGTAAGAATTGTTCTCCTCTTGTTTATTTTGGCTGGCCGGTGCGAGGAGGAAATGCATTGAAGTTTTTTTGGTTAAAAATTGCATGGAAGCAGGGGAAGAGATGATTGAAATAGTGAACAGACAGAAACATTTTATTGCCCATGTCTTCGAGTGGAAGCGGGACTGTTGTTGGCTGATCCTGCCGGCCAGTGAGGAGGGATTCATCACAGATGATACAGTAATATAGTCAGTTGTAGATTGGCAATCACCTGCCGCTCGGTCGCCTTGAGGCCGGTCGGACGATCAGGAGTGTGCACGGAGAGCGCTACGCTGTGATAGCAACAAAGGTGTTAGAAACCGGTTTGGGGAATCCCTAGCGCAGGCCCCTCCCTCTCTTTTCGCTCAAGGGACAACATCGCCCTTCTGTCTTAGTCATCTTATCTCATAAATGATCCAATGTTTTGGCAGACTTTGCCTTCCCAAAAATAAGATTGAGCCGTCAAACTATCCTTCACCTGTCCATCTTACTTGTCAGTCTACCCTTGGGAGGGGTGATCGATGCCTAGGGCGACGTGCTTACGCCTTATCTCCCCTCGTCATAATAAGTTGATTCTATGGATCTATTCGTATACCTTTATGTTTAATCCTCATTAAATGATTCTAATTATACAGGCTCATCAGCCAAGGGTTTGCCACTCGGACCCAAACAGTCATTCCGACCGATGGTTGTGCTATCCACTACAAGCTTGAATTCATCAACCCAAGGTTTGTCGCTCAGACCCATACAGCCAACCCAACCGGACAGTCGGGCTATCTACTATGAGCTTGAACTCATCAGCCCAACCGGACCGTCTACTCCGTGATCCTAGCAAGAGCTTCCGCTTCAACCCATTTAGAAAAATAATCAACCGCCACTA
Source organism: Boesenbergia rotunda (assembly GCA_024364735.1). Lineage (NCBI taxonomy): Eukaryota > Viridiplantae > Streptophyta > Magnoliopsida > Zingiberales > Zingiberaceae > Boesenbergia > Boesenbergia rotunda. Next base: position 224,121 of record JAGFNQ010000301.1, on the reverse strand, counting down.
ATAGAAACTTTTTCTGAGCGGCTGTGATTGGGAGGGGTCCGAGAATATCTATTCCCCATTAATCGAAAGGGCAGGACACCGTGGAGGCCTCGGCCGGATGATGGGACAAGCTCTAGTGTTTCTGGCACGACACACAGGTGGTGACAATCCGATCCGCGTCGCATTGCAGTGATGCCCAAAAGTATCATGAGAGTAATACCTTCCGCGCCATTGAACGACCCTCCGCATGACTGCCACAAGATCCTAGGTGAATTTCCCTGAGCACGTAATCCGCATCTTCTTCCCCCCAAACACATGAGCAATGGCCGAGAGAAGGCTCGCTTATACAACATATCCCCTACCAGGGTGAACCTGGTCGCAAGCTTTTTTAGTAGGCGAGCCTACTACGGGCTAATCAGGAGAGTCCCCTTTCAGGTAGGAGATGAGCGGAGCCCTCCACTCGCCTACCACTTCCAGCTCGGCTTCCCTCTCAATCTAAGCGACCAGCATGGCTTGAGCCAGGGGTTGGGCTAGGACCCAGGGTGTGACTGCTCCAGCCAATTTGGCTAACTCATCAGTCTTTAAATTGTCCTCTCGAGGGATCTGAAATACTTGTACCTCCTGGAATTCAGCCTTTAATTGCTCATACGCGTTCACGTAAGCTCGGAGCCACTCACTGTTTACCTCAAACTGACCGGTTAGCTGTCAAGCCACCAGTTGTGAGTCCGAATGGAGTATGACTCGGGAGGCTCCCACATTCCTGGCAGCTTGAAGACCAACAATGAGAGCTTCTTACTCAGCCTCGTTATTGGTAGCCCGATAATCCAAACGCACGGCCAAGTGGAGATAGTCCCCTTTTGGAGAGATCAAGAGGATTCCAATGCCACTCCCCCGTCGGGCGGAGGAGCCATCTACATAGACCGTCCATACCTCCCCAGTTTCATCGATGTGTAGGTCATTGGGAATATCAACTAATGCCTGAGCCTTAATGATGGTTCGGGTTGGTACTAGATGTCATATTCACTTAGCTCCATTGTCCACTTGATCATCCGACCTGAGGCTTCGGGGTTGATCAACACTCTCCCCAAGGTGCTGTTGGTGAGCACCATAATAAGATGAGATAGGAAATAGGGGCGCAGGCGCCGGGCGGCCAAAACAAGCACATAGGCCAACATTTCGAGTGTGTTATACCGACACTTGGCATCTTTCAATAGATATCCAAAAAAAGTAATTGGGATGTTGCTCAACCCCTTTCTGCTTTACAAGCACAACGCTCACCGCCTGACCGAGAGGTATACATATAAGACTTCCCCCTCATCTGGCTTAGCTAATACAGGTAGACCCGTAAGATAGGTCTTTGATTCTTCGAGTGCATGATTGCATTCAGCATCCCACTGGAATTTGGTGCCTTTGCGCAATGTTTTGATGAAGGGTAGGTTACGATTGACAGGCCGAGAGAGAGCACTGATCCTCCCGGTCAGTCATTGAACATCCTTCAAATTTCGTGGCGACGGCATGTCTAATATGGCTTTCACGTTGTTGGGGTTGGCCTCGATGCCACGCTCAATCACAATGTAGCCCAGGAACTTTCCACTTTTCGCTCCGAACAAGCATTTAACAGGGTTCAATTTGAGGCCATACCTTCTTAAAGTGCAGCAGGTTTCCTCCACATATGCAATCAGGTCGGCTGACCAATTGAACTTAATGAGGATGTCATCCACGTACACTTCGATGTTTCTCCTTATTTGTTCCTTGAAAACCTTATTCATTATCCGCTGGTAGGTAGCCCTTGCATTCTTCAATCCGAACGGCATAACCTTGTAGCAATAGGTGCTATCGGTCATGATAAAGTTGACCTTCTCCTGGTCGGTGGGCGCCAACGACACTTGGTGGTAACCCTGGTAGGCATTTAACATGCAGATCAGCTCGCTTCCTGCGGTGGAGTCCATCATCTGGTCAATTCGAGGCAAAGTATAACTATCATTAGGGCAAGCATTGTTAAGGTCCCGATAATCAACGCTAACCCTCCACTTTTTATATGGTTTAGCCACTAGCACCACGTTGGTCAGCTAGGCCGAAAATTGTACTTCTCAAATATGCCCTGCCTCCTGGAGTTTTTCCACTTCGGCTCATATGATTTTGTTTTGCTCCGGGTTGAAGTCTGTTTTCCGTTGCTTCACTGGTCGAGCATCGAGATACACGTGTAAATGGTGCTCCATAACTTTCAGTTGGACACCCTTCAAATCCCTAGCAGACCAAGCAAATACGTCTTGATTCCAAGCTAGGTATTCTACCAGTTGCTGCCTCAGGTCAGGGGGGGGGAGTTTGAGGTCTATCTTCACCTTAGTTTCCTCCCGATCTAGAAGGAGCTGGATTTCCTCTTGTTGTTCTCTCAGCTTGGCCTAAGGGGAAGGTTGCACCATGCTGCAATTGGCTGGCGGCGTTCAGAACGCCTTCCGCAATTTCGTTCGGACGTCGTCTACATAACAGCGGCGAGCCACCTTCTGGTCCCCTCTTACTTCACCTACCAGCTCGCCCACCGGGAATTTAACCTTTAGGTAAAAGGTGGACACCATCACTCTGAACTCGTTGAGGGTCAGTCGCCCAAGGATGACATTATAAGTGAAGGGTACGTCTACTATTAAGAAGGTAGACCATCGGATCCTCTTCAAGGGCTCTTCCACTAGTGAGATGTCTAATTTGATTTGGGCGATCGACTGAACCTCATTTTCGGTGAATCCAAAGAGGGGTGTGGCTACGGGCTGTAACTCAGTGATCTCGATCTGTAGCTGGTCAAACGTCTTCTTGTAGAGAATGTTGATCAAACTACCTGTGTCCATAATGGTCCAATGGACCTGGTAATTAGCTATTACGGTCATAAGGACCAACGTGTCATCATGAGAGACCTCCAAGCCTTGCAAATCTTGCGGTCCGAAACTAATCTGCGGTCCTCGGGCTTAAGCTACTAGTTCCCACTTGATGAATCTCTAACCTTCTGACCTGAGACTTCTTGGCCCGGTTGGAGTCCCCATAGGCGGGACCTCCGGAGATGATGTTACCAAGCCCTGCACGACATTATGCTGTCTCGCCTGCTCCTCATTTATCTCACCTTGCTCAGAGGGACCAATTGACAAGATAGTTGCCTCGTCGTCGAAGCAGCTGCTGTAGCATTCGCCTCACGTTCCCCCGATTGCAACTTGCCTCGTCCCCGAGCGCCTCCTTGAGCGGTTCTTCGGGGGAATCCTCGGTCGGGCGGAGTTTGTCCCCGCCCGGATTGCCTATGTGTTGTGGATATGGCTGTGATGAAACGAACAATATTGTTGGTGCAATCTTGGTTAGGTCAGGGTTGACCTAGGTTGACTAGGCTCGGGTGAGCCGATGTCTGATAAGCATGGTGAGCTTATGTTTGGATGTTTCGATGTTTGATAATTATGTTTGAATATCGTATGATGTCAAGTGGGTCAAGGTTGACTGGAGACTTGACTAGGTGAAGTCCAGGTGGATCGGAGAGATCGCACGCTGGCATGAGAAAAGACCTAGTGGGACTAGGCACACCTAGTGGGACTAGGTGAAGTCCAGGTGGATCAGGGATATCGCACGCTGGCATGGGAAAAGACCTAGTGGGACTAGGCACACCTAGTGGGACTAGGTGAAGTCCAGGTGGATTAGGGAGATCGCACGCTGGCAATGGGAAAAGTCCTAGTTGAGAGCTAGGATGGAGAAATCCAGGTTGGTCAAAGGGGTTGACCGAGAAATCCAGGTTGGTCAAAGGGGTTGACCGTGAACACAAATTAGGTTGAACTCAATCGATTGGGAGATCGATTGGGTTGTTGTCTCGTGAGAATAGAAAGGGTCTTAATCAATTGGGTAATTGATTAAGAAGGGTCTTAATCAATTGGGTAATTGATTAAGAAGGACAGTAATCGATTGGATAATCGATTAAGATGGACCGTAATAGATTGGGTAATCGATTAAGAGAGTTTTGTTGCGAGAACAGAAGGTGGCTGAATCGATTGAGTAATCGATTCAACCTTCCCTTAATCGATAGCTAATCGATTAAGGGCAGTCTTAATCGATTGGCTAATCGATTAAGGTTCGAAAAATAGCCGTTGAACAGCTAGATGACGTGGTAATCGATTAGGAAACCCTAGGCGTCGGGTATAAGGGTTTTCACGCAGGTTTTGAGCCACAACTCTTCTCCCCTTCTTCTCCTTCATCAGTGCCATTTCAAGGGAAGCCTTGGAGGATATTGCTGTTGCATTTCCAAGGTTCTAGAGGCAATCATAAGCTTGAAGATAGCAAGGAAAGCAAAGCTTGAGCTTATCATTGTAAATCTTGTAAGATTTCATTTTGTATTTGCTTAGATTCTTGTTGTATCTTTGTGAAAGCTTGTAAGAGGTTTCTCTACCTCAAGAAAGAGATCTTTCATAGTGTTGAGAGAGTGAGGAGAGTGGATCCTTGGATTAGTCACCCGTCCAGGGTGGATACCAAGTAAATCCTTTGTGTTAACGTTTGCTCGAGTCTTCCGCCGCGACAAATCATCACGGAGCGAATCGGAGCTAATCACCCCCCCTCTAGCTCGTCTACCGGTCCCAACAAATATGACTGCCACTTATTAGGAATGCAACCTTGGGTCACCTGTTGGACCTGGTTACGCTTGGCCCCAACCCGTTGCATGGTGACTCGGGGCCTGCGAATGGGCCCTCCTGGATGAGTTATTTTCTGGCATGGTGGTGTCACAGTGGTCGACCCTGCCTCCTGTTGATGCAGTCTGACCCTGATTGTTGTTTTAGTGTTGACACCGATTTTAGTTTAGGTTAATAAGATGAGTCTGGGATTAAGTCCTGGTCGGGGACTGAGCATGACTTCCGGTGAGTGAGGCCGGGTGACTGAACCCCTAGCTTGGGAAGCTAGGTTGGATGAAACTCTGGTGAGTGAAGTCAGGTCCTAGCGATGAAACCCTGGTGAGTGAAGCCAGGTCCTAGCTTGGGAAGCTAGGTTGGATGAAACCCTGGGGAGTGAAGCCAGGTCCTAGCTTGGGAAGCTAGGTTGAGTGAAATCCTAGCGAGTGAAGGCATGTCCTAGCTTGGGAAGCTAGGTTGGATGAAATCCTGGTGAGTGAAGCCAGGTCCTAGCTTGGGAAGCTAGGTTGGATGAAACTCTGGTGAGTGAAGCCAGCTCCTAGCTTGGGAAGCTAGATTGAGTGAAATCCTGGTGAGTGAAGCCAGGTCCTAGCTTGGGAAGCTAGGTTGGATGAAATCCTGGTGAGTGAAGTTAGGTCCTAGCTTGGGAAGCTAGGTTGAATGAAGTCCCAGTGAGTGAGACTGAGCATGGAGTCTTGGTCCGGGGGACTGAGCACGAGTCAGAGATGGCTGGGAGCCCGTTCTCTTGACTTAGAGTGGAATCAGCCTTGGCTGGATCGGTCTGGTGACCGATCAGGGAAGTTGGCACGAACTTCCTTCGTGGATCGGTCTGGTGATCGATCCATTGATGTCTGATCGGTCTGGTGACCGATCAGGAAGCATACAGAGACTTTGGTTGTTTTCTGTTCGGCTCCTGATCGGTCTGGTGACCGATCAGGGAGAGAATAGAAGCTTTTCTGTTCGGCTCCTGATCAGTCTGGCGACCGATCAGGGAGACCTTCAGATCGTTCTGGTGAACGATCAAATGTCGCGAGCTTCTCACTATAACCGATCCAGCTGGAGTCTAATCGGTCGGAGAGTGGCCTGATTGGTCACCAGACCGATCAGGACACACTCTGATCGGTCCGGTGACTGATCAGTGGGTTTGGCAAGCGAAAGCTAAAGGTTTTCCCTTAGCTGATGGATCAGACTGGTGATCGATCCCCAGTACTTGATCGGTCAGGGTGACCGATCAACGATGAGCTCGCAATCTCATCTTTCTCACTGTGGACCGATCAGGCTGGAGCCTGATCGGTCTGAGCCTGACCTGATCGGTCTGGTGACCGATCAGGGTTCACTCTGATCGGTCCGGTGACCGATCAGTAGCTGACAGCTTTAATTCAAAAACGCTGTCAGAGTTCTGATTGCGTTCTGATTTATACTGATACACTACTGGAATCTGCTCTGACCTTCTGATACTTGATTCTTTGTTGATTTGGTGTGCTAATCATCTGCTAAGTGTGTAGGTAACTCAGGGATCATCCAAGGAGGGTCAACTGGAGTCTTTTGCTACATCAGGTTTGGTAGTTTTCCTTCTCAGGTTTCAACGGCCGCTGGCAACGACTGGAAGCTGACCTGGAGCTGCTGACTGAGCCTCGGCTGAGGGGAGCTCAGGGAGTCTAGGAGAGGTCAGGATAGCTGGGCAGTTGCAGTTGAGCAGCTGGGAGCTGCAGAGGGGTGGCTGTGACCTGGCGATCAGTGGGCAGAGGCTTATGAGCGGGTAGCGAGGAAGCCTCGGCAACAACTTTGAACACTTGAGTTCTTGCGACATTCCTTGATCTGCTCGAGCGACAACTCTGATCTTGAGCAACACTCTGAATTGAAGCAACTCTTGTATACACTGTGAGTGATCTGTTGGCTGCGACTGGAGTACATGGAAGCGTTGCAAGGGCGATCAACAAGCAGACAAGGGAGAGCTGAGTGAAGGCTCTTGCCGAGGTTGTGCTGGGTTGTGAGTATTGCCTTGTAGACGTTTCTCCTTGTGCTATGTAAGTGTGTTCTTGTCTCTGTACTTTGATTTCATATCCTGTTGTTGAGACATACTGTGGAGAGGTCACTCCATCGAGAAAGAGGTTGCATTCTATCCGAATTTTTGGGGCTTGATCTGCCGACGATCAAGGGATCATCCACCTTACGGGCACGCCAAGGAGTAGGGGCAAGTTATCCCCGAACCTTGTATATCATTGTGTTAGAGTTTGTAATTTGAGTGCTTAGTTTTCTGTTAAGTTCTGCATTTCTATTTTTCTCTATTCTTTGCTTCCGCTGTTGCTGCTAATGATTAAGTGCAGAAAACCTAAACGAGCAAAAATCTGTGTCCGGCTATATTCACCCCCCCCTCTAGCCATCCAAGCACCAACACCTCCTTCCGCCGAGTGACTTGCGCTTCTTCCACGTTTACGTATTTAACAGCCTTACCCAAGAGGCTATCAAAGTCCTTTGGGGGCTTTCTTATCAGCAACCGAAAGAATTCCCTGAGAGAAGGTGCTGATCATCACTTCAAGGGTAGCGGTTGGCGCATCCAACGCTATGTGGTTGAATCTTTTGATGTAGGCCCGTAGGGACTCCCTAGGGCCTTGCTTCAAAGCGAAGAGGTTGAGGCTGGTTTTATGATGCCTCTTGCTACTTGTAAAATATTACAAAAGCAGCATCTTGAAGTCACCAAAGCTCTGTACGGACCCACCTGGGAGTTGATCAATCTAGCATTGGGAGGGCCTGGCCAAGGTGGTAAGGAATGCTCGACATTTGATGTCATTCGTGTATTGGTGTAGCAGAGCGGCGTTTTCGAACTTCACTAAATGTTCCTCCGGGTCTGTAATTCCTCCGTACTCCGGGATAGAGAGGAGCCGAAATTCTTGGGGACTGGTTCCTGGAGAATGCGGTAGGAGAAAAGAAAACCAGTTCGGTCAGGAGGTGAGCCGGAGCCTTTCCCTTATTGAAGGGTATTGTGTGGCTGGAAGAGATTTCATTGGTTCAGATTGAGCCTCACCCTCTACTGGGCAAAAGAACACATGGGGGAAGTATGCACTACCGCCCGCCCTGGCGGCAACCTCCGTCTCGACTGGAGCAGCTATTTCTGAGGTTGTTGGACTTCATGGGACGGGCGACCGCTAGGCTGTTGTTGTTTAGCTAGTTTTTAAGCCTTAGCAGCCACCAGCAGCTCAAAATCTTCTTGCGAGAGAGTAACGTCACCTTGTTAGAGTTACCCATCCTCGTCTTCCGATCAGGAGGAGTTCCCACAAACTACGCCAAATTTGATCCTGTCGGCCAGTAAGGAGGGATTCACCACGGATGATGCAGTAAAACAGTCAGTTGTAGATCGGCAATCGCCTGCCAATTAGTCGTCTTGAGGCCGGTTGGACGCTCGGGAGTGTGCACGGAGAGCGCTATACCGCGATAGCAAGAAAGGTGTTAGAAACTGGTCAGGGGCATCCCCAACGCAGGCCCCCTCCCCTTCTTTTCGCTCAAGTCCCTAGTCAAGTGGAGTGAATGGTAGCAGTCCCAGGAAAAAAACACTGTTTCGATCCCCACGCGAGGAGTTGAAGTGATATTTATATAGGGGGACAACAACCCCCTTTTGCCGTAGCCATCTTATCCCATAAATGATCCAATCTTTTGGCAAGCTTTGCCTTCCCGAGAATAAGATTGAGCTGTCAAATTGTCCTTCACATGTCCATCTTACTTGTCAATCTACCCTTGGGAGGGGTGATCGACACCTCGGGCGGCGTGCTTACGGCTTATGTCCCTCACCATAATAAACTGATTATGTGGATCTATTTGTACACCTTTATATCTAATCCTCATTAAACGATTCTAATCATACAGGCTCATCAGCCAAGGGTTTGCCACTCAGACCCATATAGCCAGCCCAATCAGACGGTCGGGCTATCCACTGCGAGCTTGAACTCATCAGCCCAAGGTTTGTCGCTCAAACCATACTCCAGCCCGACTGGACAATCGGGCTATTCACTGCGAGCTTGAACTCATACCCAAGGATTGTCGCTCAGACCCATATAGCCAGCCTGACCGGACGGTCGGGCTATCCACCGCGAACTTGAGCTCATCAACCCAAGGTTTGTCGCACAGACCCATACAGCCAGCTCGATAGGACGGTCGGGCTATCCACCGCAAGCCACAGCCGAGAACCTTGTGAGACTAAGTCGGCCGCCCTACGAATCTACTTTGCCACCGGGGCCTACCTTCTAATCAAGCCTCCAGCAACTAGCCAACTGGCCGGTCGGACAAGGAGGCTGTCCAACCAGATCCTATACGGTCAGTCGACAAATTCGGCGAGTATCGTCCGCGACTCAGTTGATTTCCCCTCGGGGTATGCACGTTTAACTAGTCAGCCACTTCCTGTCCTGGAAATGCTCGATCGAGCGTCCGAGGCTGAGCCGGTTAACTTCCTATGGTTCCGGCCGGGGAGAATCGCTCGAACAGCAAGTCAAGCCAGAGCAAGTATCTTACACGCAATGAGGTAGACTATCAAGGTGTAGGCTGACCCAGCTCTATAGACTCCGGGGTGAACGGGTCTACACCCTCTGATCGGCTGGCAAAAACTTTCGCCCAAGCGACCTTCCATCCTACTGGCATATTTTCCTGACCGGGTCAATGCCCTCAACATGCTCTAGGCTATCAAATTCGGCCGAATCATTAGCATTGATTACATCCTCCTCCGTGCCTGCATTGGCTTTCATGCCAAAACTTTTCTTGCTCATTGATAATGGAGAGATTTAAATCAAATTTTATTTTATTTTTATATTCATTTTTATATTTATTTTTATATCCATATGATATTTAATTTCATCTCTATTTTCACAGGTGGATAGAATTTAAATTGAATTTCATATTTTTTTTATATTTATTTTCATTCTCATATTTATTTTTATATCCATACCATATTTAATTTCATCTCTATTTTCCTAGGAGGATTAGATATTTATATATTATTCATTCTCCTATTATTATTTACTATTTACTTTTTTTAAAAACAATAAATAAATACTTTCAATGAATTTATGACTATTTATTAAATTCTTATACTTGTTTATTCTTCGTCTCGCATTTCTTCGATTGATTGAGTATTTTTATGAAAAAGAAGATAACGTGGTGTGGATAGTAATATTTTTTTCCCAAGAACGGAAGAGAATTAATTTTTTCCTTAAATAAAAATGAGGTTTATAGGGTTAGGGTTTATATATGATGTGGTGTGGACAATATACTCCATGCTAGAATGCTCGGGGCACTTGGATTTAGTTTTTTTATTTTTAAAAATTAATTTTTTTAATCTTGAACTCTAAATATATATATTATATCCCGTGAGCATTTAAAATTTTTTAATTTTAAACTTTTTTAGCTTAACACTATAACATAACTTTTAAATCTTAAAGGTAAAATCTAATTGGTTTAACTCCGGAGATAAAAATAAATAAATAAATAAAATATTATTATGCAGCCTAAATATATATACTATACCTTGTGAGCTATGAATTTTTTTTTAATTTTAATTTCTTTTTTAGTTTTAATACTATAGTTCAACCTTAAATTCTAAAGACAAAATCTAATTTGCTTAACCCCAGAATTAAAAAAAATAAAAAAATTGTAATTCAACATCGAGGTGCATGGAATTCCAGGCGTCTATACCATTGTTGTGGACGAAGTTCGTAGGGTTTCATCCCCTCGACCATTGTTGTTGCGTGGGCTTCACACACACACACACACACCCCCTTGGGCGACCTATGGGCAACGTCCCATTTGGAGCGGTGACAGAGCATTTTTCAAATATTTTAATCCTTCTCTCTGCATGCTTTATTATTTTTTCTCTCCTACATATAAGATGGTGTTGGTTATTATAAACCAACACTAACGTTGGTGCTGAGTTTCTCAAACCAGCTCCACTTGGTGGAGCTGATTGAGAAAACCAGCTCTATTTGGTAGAGCTAATTTTCACAAACCAACTCTACTTGGTAGAGTTGATTTGAGAAAACCAACTCCACTTGGGAAGCTGATTTTCTCAAATCAGCTCCACTGGGTGGAGCTGGTTTGAAAATCAACTCCCATAGCTCCATTTGGTGGAGTTGATTTGGGAAAATCAACTCCACTTAGTGATGATAATTTGAGAAAATCATCTCCACTTGGCAGAGCTGATTTAAGAAAATAAATTCACTTGTGGAGTTAATTTTTTCAAATCAGCGACACAACTCCACAAGTGGAACTGATTTTCAAACCAGCTCCACTTGGTGGAGCTGATTTTCTCGATGGAATTGATTTTCAAATCAGCTCCACAAATAAAGCTGGTGAGCTAGTTTTCTTAAACCAACTATACTAAGGGTAGCTGATTTGAAAAAAACAATTCCACAAGTGGAGATGGTTTGAGAAAACCAGCACTTAGTAGAGCTAGTTTTCTCAAACCAGCACCACCGAGTGTTGGTTTCTCAAACCAACACCACTGAATGGAGCTGATTTTTTACAAACCCGCATCACTGAGTGCTAGTTTTTCAAACCAACACCATTGAGTAGAGTTGATTTTTTATGAATCAGCACCATGCTAGTACTATCTTTTTACAAATCAGCACCATATTGGTATTGGCTACATGTAGCCAGCATCACTTTGCATGCAAATGAGAAAAAAATGTTTTCATACAGGAGAGAGAACCTTGTTTGTATGTAGATGAGAGAGGGATTAAAAAAATTCAAATTTCCTCATGTATACTGGCCATGTCAGATGTCACTCATCATTCATATATATATATATATATATATATATATATATATATATATATATATAATCGAATTTAAAAATTTCTTTCATATTTTTTTTTTCATTAATATCGAATTTCCCATCAAATTCAAGAGAAATTATCATCCCCACCCTCAACCTTATTGCTGCCAATGGAGCTCCTAAAACGATGTAGATAGTAATTAGGCGATGTCTATTTATGGTAAAACCAGAGAACATCCTTTCCTTTCCCTTATCTTCCTCCCTCAGTAGTAAACATTAAACGGAGCCTCAACACTCAAGGAACGGTTCACCCGTGACGATGGTGCGCGAATGCTGTGCCCCTTTGTCTAACTTACTGTCTCCTGCTGCTTTCCTTTTCCTTTATCTTCCTCCCTCAGCAGTAAACACTAGGGAGCCTCTAGCTACGGTTCACCCGTGATGCTGGTGCACGCATGCGGTGCCTTTTTCTAACTCACTGCCTCCTACTGCTTTATCAGGTCCCATATAACAAATGCATACCCAACTCTAATTCCAAGAAAAACAATAAAAATATTTTAGTTTTTCATAAAAAAATTTCACAGACTTATTATTCAGATTAATTGGTATAACGAGATGATTAAAGGGGATTTGTTCCTCTCAGTTAATCCATCTTAAAGTCCATACGAAAATGATAAATTATAGAAATTATTAATTCGGATGTTCTGCTTAAGGCATGGAGACGGCGGGCATAAGAATTTTGTCAGCTTTTATCTCAAGATGACAATGTAAAAACGGCGTAAAGAGGATACAAGAGATGCAATCCAAATCGACCGTGATTTTAAGCATTAAAATTCACAGCTATGAACCGGAATCCAACCTCAGTCAAACTCCATTTGCCTCGAGCCCATGACCATCTTTAAACAAACTCCACGAGCTCAAAGATCGCATTTTTTCCCCTTCTTTTATCCTCATGCGCAGCTGTCGATCCCCTCGAATCCATTCCATGGCGCCGCCACCGGAGCTTCTCCTCGCCGTCCAGCTCGCCGCCCTCCTACTCCATTTCCCGCGGTGGGCCTCGGCGGACCCCGATGACGAGGCCTGCCTCTCCAACCTCCGGCGGTCGCTGACGGACCCCAGCAACAGCCTCCGGAACTGGAGCCGCGCTGCCTTCGCCGCCCCCTGCGACGGTTTCACCTCCCACCTCGAGGGCGTCACCTGCAACAACGGCCGCGTCTACAAGCTCACCCTCGCCGGCCTCGCCCTCGGCGGCGCCGTCTCGCCATTCGTCTCCAACTGCACCAACCTCCAGTGGCTGGACCTCTCCTCCAACCAGCTCGGGGGCGGTATCCCGCCGGAGATCTCCGCCCTCCTTAACCTCGCCGTTCTCAACCTCTCCGTCAACCGCCTCACAGGGCCCATTCCCCCCGAGCTCGCCCTCTGCTTCTATCTCAACGTCGTTGACCTCCACTCCAACCAGCTGTCCGGCGTCATCCCCGACGGGCTCGGGCTCCTCGTCCGCCTCTCCGCCTTCGACGTCTCCTACAACCACCTCGAGGGGCCCATCCCCCCGTCGCTCGCGAATCGGACCGGGACTCTGCCGCGGTTCAACGCCAGTTCCTTCGCCGGCAACAAGGGGCTCTACGGCTACCCGCTGCCACCGGCTAAGGGGAGGGGGGTTTCGGTGATCGCCATTGTCGGGATTGGACTCGGCAGCGGCCTCATCAGTTTGGTCCTCAGCTTCACCATCGTCTGCGTCTGGCTCAGGCTGAGAAAGCAGCCGTCCGTGGACGGCGACTAGGGAAGAAATCTGTTTCTTCTTCCTCCTCATTTGGATCTGTTTCGCCATTAAAAATCCCACATCTTGAGCTCATCTTATGATTCTTCGATCAGTAAAATTCGCTCTTTTTTGTTTCTCTTTTCCTGTTAAAATGCCTGTAAAAAAATTGCAACTTTGTTCTCGCAAATTTTCCAAACGTTCATAAATAAATTAATCAAATCCTGGACTCTGTATGTTGCCTTTTACACAACAAAATGATAGCGAGAACAAAGAACAGTCATGTGGTTCATCATCATTAAACTGGAACATGGATTATGGTTTCCTGTGATTGATTGTTGACTGAAGAAAAAAATGAGTGGCCAACTTAAAGATGGGTCTTTTTCTTACTGTCAACAGTCAATGGCCATCCATGTCAAACATGTGTTTGAATAGAGCTCCAAAGTGACTTGTCCTTCATTTCCCAATGAACAAAATAAAACTGGTGGAGGAGTGCGTGCTTTCCTCGATCTCACTGCACAAGGTGTTGCTCCAGCACTAAAATGTCAATTTATTGAGCTTAAGTTTTCTGGATGAGTCGGAGCTCACTAGCTTTAGTCGCCACTTTTACCACTTTTTTCTGGGCACTCGTCAATGATCCACTTTGGGCTTAGCAACTTCTGAGTTGATCAAAGCAATCAGTTTAATTATGATGCAACATCCATTTAACATGAGAATATTTGCTATGCAGGAAAAGTCACTATGAATAGATCCTGATGAACACATTCTTTTCAATTAATCATGAATGGTAAACGGTTGATATTTTATAAGGCAGTCATTAACTGCTAGAACTGGGGATGTTGGTTGATTGGGTGTTTTGATTGTGGAGATCATCTGTCTGCTGTAACCTTCGTGCAAGCCAAAGAACTTGCATCAGCCCGCCATTACCAGCATGAGAAAGAAACAGCCTCCCTTGCATTTGGAAGCCCAGGGACATGCACTTAACGAGCACAAAAAGTGATCCAATGCCAAGAAGATGCTTATCGAAATCCCCATTCTGTTCAAAGAAGTCAAAACATGGACTAGTTTCAAATCATGAGCAAGAACGAATTAAAGTAACTAGAATAAACCAGAGGTTTACCTTTGCAGTAGTCTTGAAAAACTCTTGCAAGGTTTCTTTTAAGAATTCTGCTAGTGATACGCCAATGAAGAGACCAACTGGTATTAAAAGCTCTAAATCACTTGAGATAGAAAGAGATATGTCTGATAAAAAGCTTAGAGCATACAACACAATGAAGGACCACTTAAGAACTGTTTTTCCGAGAAAGACTAATTGATGAACAACAACTTTTTTGGCTTCCTCCCAAGGATATTCTTTCAATGGCTTAGGAAAGACCTCCAACAGTTTATCTGCTAACCTATGGAGATGGATACTAGTTTTCTTTGGGTCTGCAAAATCACCAGAAGCTTGCAATTTCATGAACGAACCCCTTACATGTTTCTGGCTGAAGTGAAATTTGGAATAAGGATAGAGCCTATGAATGTTCCAGATCTGCAGATCATTGTTCTGGCAAAATTGAGAAAATTGATGTTAAAGAATCTATATGAGTCCTCTAATATATTGTATGCCATGTGCAGTCCGCACTATTTAGGCGGGCAACAAAGATGAATCTCAGTGGAACAAAATGGCAATATCAACTACAGAGTTTGATGAATTTGAACTAACAAGAACAATATCATGACAAAATCAACGTGGTAAACTCATAGGAGTTCAATTAAACTGCAACTTAAGTAGTTAAAGAGTTCATCAGGCACATTTCTAACTAAGTCCTATGATCTATTCTAATCAGACAATTGAACAAGCATCACACATAGGGGTTCAGGATGGGTACACTAGCACGGTAGCCAGGCAATAGTTTTTTGAGTTTATTATATTTGGTCTCTTAGAATATTTACAGTGGCTTAAATCTTCAAACATCAGAACCCAATGATTTCCTCAAATATATTATTCTTGCGATAAGCAATAATCTTTCTCACCAGCTCTCATGTAATTCTTAGCTGCCGAAGATAATTCTGAACTTTTGGCGGCATGGCTGTATGACCTATACAAGTTTGGCCTTCCAATTTGCCAACTCATCATTCACAATAACAGTATTAACCTCACTTTTTTATTCAATCAAGCCATAATAATATAACCACTGAACCAAATACAAGAAAATGAAAGGTAGAGCTAATTTCAAAACCTTCTCAGCCATTAAAGGATCGTTTATTCGTTCAATTTCTTCCTTAATTCAGATGCTGAAGTGTTTGATGAAGCTTGGATGAGAAAAGAAATGGCCTCTAATGGGAAGAAAGGAATCTAATTTCCATCAGAACTAATCTCCTTTCATTCATCAAACCGTCTCATCCAAGGTTCGCCAAACACTTCACCATCAGGACATTTCTCTAAAATGCTATCCAGCGTTACCCAGAATCCTAGATTTTCCAGTTTTGAATCATGTCCCATTCCCCCAACAAATCCCAAGTTTACCAAATTTCAACTGAGGACGAATTTTGTTCAACAGCGCTAAAACAAACTGACAAGAGATGACGACGAGGAAAGAACGAAAGTTCGGAACTAACTTTGCGTCTGGAAAGAAGCAGTGAAGTCGAACAAGTTGCCGTGACCGCCACCGTCGCCGTCGCCATCGCCGATGATGCAGATCGACCTCCTGCTTATTAGGGTTTCCTCTTCTTCGTCTCCCTCCAAGTCGACGGTTCCAACTCCGCTCCGCCCATATCCCAACGACGAAGCGTTTTTAAAGCGTGACCGATACTTTAAGATTCGTGTTTTTCGTAACCAATGGACGGCCGTTAAATTCCTGATCTGGGCCGTTGTAATCTCTTCCCTTATTGGATCGAAGATGATGGTGCGGCCCATCAAATTCGAAGTTCGACGAAGAAAATTCCAAGGGCAGACACCTTCGATCAAAGAAATCCAAAATTTTCATTTCTTTAATTTATGAACATTTTTAAAAATCGTAATAGATTTAGAAGAGAGATTTATTTATTTTTATTAATTTTATTCATCGAAATACATTTCCAATCATATATCAAGAGCATTATTCTGAATTTGGACATCCATCGATCGATCAAACTTCCACTGTCCAATTTTTGTCGTCCTTTGCCAGACCCATCTGAATCGAAGTAAGGACTTCGTACAGCTGGTGGCTCACACTATCGTCTCCTGTTTTGAATTGAATCCTGCATGCTCCACAAAGTCGATTGTTCATCATTGTCAAGCATAAGAATTAAATGAAGATATTCTTGATCATATTTGAAACTAGTCTGATCCATTTTTCTCATCTCACTTTGCATGTACGTAGTAGGAGATTTATTTTGTTTTGAAGAAATCATTTTATATAGTGCTTGCTACCTCTGGCCTTGATAAGTGATGCTGCCTACAGGAGCAACAACGACAGCAGTTCCTGTGCAAAATACTTCATCAGCATCAAACAGTTCGTATACAGAAACGAGCCTTTCCTCAACCTGCCCAGTCTTGAAGAAAATTGAAATAAGATTCTAACGATTCTAAGAAAATTGAAATAAGATTGTGTATGCCAATCTGAAATAGCTGAAAGATACTATGAAAAATTCTCATGGAGAAGGGAGTTGTGACCTGATACTCATGATCTCGTGCAATCTCAATGACGCTCTTACGTGTGACCCCTGGTAAAATGGTTCCCATCGTTATCGGCGTTGAAATGACATTCCCCTGCATACACGCGAAATTATCTAGTTAATTTATAATATCAAATTGCTCTTCTAATTAACTTTTTGTTATGCATAGATTGATTTCTTTCTAGATCCAGTTTGGTTTCTATTGCTCTCTTGAGGCTGCACATAACGAGTGTATACCTTTACGACAAATAAATTGCATGAAGAGGCCTCCTCCAAATACTTGCGCTGTACAGAATCGAGATATATAACATCTGTGAATCCTTCACTCTTTGCTTGTTTCTGTGCTTTGAAAACCTAAGAAAACAAATACTCGAGCCAAGACTTGTCATTTGAGATAAGATAAAAAGAAACAGTCGAGGATGATTACAAAAATACCGGGGCATAATTGCTGATTGCCTTAACTCCGCCTGTTCCTCCAGGAATGGCACGATGAACTTCATCCTTTACGACCAGATGTATTGGAGCCAAACCCTGATCCTGAAACAAATTCAAAAGCATTATATATATATATATAGTTCCTAATGTCGTCTGTGATAAAACATAACATTTAATTCCCGTGGAGAGATTAATGCCTTAAAATAAGTGCCCACAGGCGAAGCATAGACCAGGAATGTGTATTCTGGTGCTGGAGCCAAACCAAGAACTGCTCCGCTCCCCATCAGCAATGGCCTGATATAGAGAGACCCTTTTCCTTGAGGAGGCACCTACATCATTAATCAGTATACAGCATCTCAAATTGATTGAAGCTATCTAGGTAGCTAAAAAGGGCATGCTTCCTATTCTATTACCCATCTTTTGTTAGCCAACACGATCTGTTTGACGGCATGAATGAATTGGTCGACTGATGGAGAAGGCATGCACATCCTCTCCGCGCCGACTTGCATGCGAAGTGCATTCTCTTCTGGCCTGAAGAGCAAAATTCCATCGCCTTCTGCCTTCCTGTATGCTTTCAGACCTTCAAACAGACCCTGATCGATCGCCAAAAAAACATGTTATGTGTTTATGGATCTATGTGTGTAGTTGAACGATAATGATAATCAAAGCAGTCAAAACCTGGCCATAATTAAGAACGCCCGACGAAGGACTCAGCTCAATGTTTGCATATCTACTGAGAGCCCCAGTTGAGAATTTTTGATCCAGAGAACATTTCATAACGTAGATAAAATCAGTCTGCACAATTCTAAAGCCGAGCTCATCCCAGTTGATATCGGCGCACTCTTCGTCAGTACTCCTGTTAATCTCACAAGTGAAATTTGGAGGTTTTAGAATAAGAGAATAATCAGTTGAGCAATATTGTATGATCAAATAAACTTCAACAAGAACATCCTTAAAAAAAAAAGATATTACAAAGCAATAACAGAAGCAAGAATTCACATTTTTCCAAGGATTTTTGGAGGAATCAAAACTTACGTGCCTGGCTGTGTCGAAGCATTCTTGTAGCAAGCAAGAGGCAGAGCGAGACGCAGAGCAGCGTTCCATGACCTGCAACTCCCATGCACAGTTGATCACATACTATTTAAATTCTCAAGTACTGCAACGGCACAGGGAAATTAAAAAATAAAAAAAAATGCAAACTAATTAAACACAAGTATACAGTCCCCAAAAACCATGGGAACCATCCTTGCCTACAAAGATGTAGCTTCTTCAATCTTTATGAACAGGAGGAGAGCTACAGCAAATTGCCAGGAAAACAGCTGAGCTGTTCTCCCTCGATCTCTTCCTTATAATTAAGATTGATCCTCCACGGTCAGAAAGGATTAATGGCAGTGTAAATGCTGCTAGACTCATGCCAGCCTGCAGTCATAGTAAAGTTCACTATGCAAAGAAGAACGGCCTCCAGGTTACAGTGTAGGACGATTAATCGTTATCTCAAACATTTACGATTCGATCCTTAGCTATGACGTATTTGTAGAAATTTTTCTTCCAAATGAGACGCAAATCATGGGACACTTCTAGACGTGTTAGGATCCTCTGTCCCAAAAAAGCCTCTGGCCCGTCTGTCCCGTTCCCCGACGACGGTCGGCGAGTCGTCCAATTGTCGATCAGACACCACCGATGGATTTTGATCGTCGTACCGAAGCAAATGATATCCTAGAAGAACGGTGAATCGGTCGGAATAACTGCAATTGCAATGTCGTCGGATTCGACGGTAAATTCGGCGAGATCGCCATTGCGGCGATCCCGACGGGTTCACCGTACCCTCAGGATATAGTTTTATTCAGGGCGGTGGCCGGAGGCTACCGGTGGTATCCGATCGACGATCGGATGACTCACCGACCGTCGTCGAGAAGCGGGACTCCTGATTTACCTTGGCGGTCGGTGGGAAACTTTTATGAGGCCGGACCGATTACCAGATTGAAAAAATCTCGTTAATCATTACGCAAAGAGATGATTCACGACCAAGTACTGTATAATTCTAAAAGGTTATAATTATCTTAAGAAAATTGTTTACGCAAAGAAGATGATTCACGACCAACTACTGTATAATTCTAAAAGGTTATAATTATCTTAAGAAAATTGTACTGCGTCTTTAATTATTTTTAAAAAACAATCAAAATACGTATCCATTTGTTTAATTATCGTAACTATTTTTTTTAGTTATCACAAATGCATTCATTTTGGGGGAAAAATTCAAAATGTAAATATTCAAGTGTCTTCATTTGATGTTGATTATAGTTGGTATTTCCTTTAGTATAACAAATGAATGTCTTATTTAGTTATGCAATTGTAATAGGTGCTTTCATATAATTAATTATAGCAGGTTGATTAGTTTTTTATAAAGAAAAGATTGAATAAATACTTTTAGTATGTTTTTGTTAATTTTTTAATAAATAATATTTTATAATTAGCCCGGATCAATTATAATAAATGCACGATCATGATAAATGATAAACACAACCATTGAGATGAAAACAAATTAAAGGTAATTAGGGGTGTAATCGAACCGAACCGAGCCGAATACCTGAGAGTTTGAGTTTGGTTCGTTTATTATCGAGCCGAGCTTGAGCTTAATTTATTTAATATAGTGATAGCTCGCAAGCATATTCGAGCCTTAAATGAACTTACAAATATAAATTATTAATTAAATTATTTATAAAAAATAAATTATATATTCTAAAAAATATAAAATATTTACTAAAATATATAATTTTATTCATACAAATGAACTTTATTAGATATTTTATATTAATTAAATGTCAAAATTATATATTTAATGTTAAATATTAGTTTTATATTTTACGAACTAACTCACGAGCTTATTAACGAGTCTGTTCACGAGCTAACGAGTCGAATACTGCTGAGCTTGAGTTTGGTTCGTTAATATTAACGAGCTTTATTAAACGAGTTCGAACGAGCTTCTATCGAATCGAGCTCCGAATAGTTCACGAGATTCATTTACAGCCCTAAACGTAATAATGAAGTGCGTGTCCCTTACAATTCAGAATTTCAATTAATGGCGTGTGTAAAGCTCTGTTTTCTGTCCCCATCGAGAGGGTGTTTTCTCGTTTCCCATAAATCTATGGAGGCTCAAAACCATCTCAGATTAATCGGTGTAAAATCTTTGATGCCGACTTTAAAAAAAAAATACCATGACCATGGACGTGAAACATTTAAAAGGACACAAAATCTATTAACAATTTAGAGACAAGAATCAGAATGTCAAAGTAATATTAATATACAAAAAAAGAGTTCAACACACGCCTCTTCAGCAATTAATGAAAGGGCCTTCCTCAGCTGGTTGTTCGTGTTAATGCAAAATTTTCTTAGGAATAAAGCCGTGCCATTTGAGCCATAAATCCATGCACGTACGTTCGCAAGACTTTTGAAAGGAAGGAATTGGTAGGTATTGCGTGCGTGCGTTTCAAGTAGGTAGTCTGTTTGATGCATGCTTCTCACGCCATGCCAAGCAGACGTTGCGCTGACCTGTAATCAAGACAAAGCGTGATAGATCAAGATCTAAAATTAGAGACAAAGTGTACTTTTCCAATTTATTCTGTCGATGATAAATTTATATGAGATTGAATCGATCAACTTAAATTCGATTGTTATCTAATTATTATTTTTTCTTGGACGTACTTACGTGTATCGCTCAGTGTAATTGTTCAATTCGGTTGCAAGAACACAAAGTTGAGTTCGTTTTTTTTTTTTTTTTCCGAGCAAAACACGTACCTTATTTGAACCCTGTTGTTAATTTCTACAGAGATGAGATTTAGGGATGGTAATGGGTCAGATTCGAATAGGATTTTATATCCTCGGTATCTATACTCATCAGATATCGAATATTCATCCCCATACTCATATCCATAAAAAGATCAAATATTTTCTATACTAATAAATTTTTTTATTCTATTTAACTATTATCATTTAACCAAAATATATCTATCTATCTATCTATCTATCTATCTATCTATATCTATAAAATACAGTTTTGCATGCAGACGTGACATTCACAAGGAGCTTAGGATTCCCGCCTAAACCGAATATAAATTTTCTAAATAAAAAAATTATAATTAAAAATACAAATTCAAAAGAAAATATATAATTACAAAGCCTAAAAAAAATTCAGATCTTAATCCAAAATTAAAATTTTAAAAAATAATTTATCAAATTAAAAAAAAGATAATTCAAAAAATAATTTTGATTTAAGAAAAATGACAGTCTCACATCTGAAGTTACCAAGGCGAATTACACACAGAGCAATTATAAAAATAAACAAAAACGATAAAAAAACTCATACCTTTCTCGGCCTTTTGGCTAAGTCAAGTGTAGTATCTATTCTTATAAGTTTAATATCTGATATGTGGGTCATTGATCCACTTTGATATTAAATTAATTTTTATATGGGGGATGACCCATCACAGTAGCTTGTTACTAGGGTTTTCATGTGTCGTCTATGTGTTGCACTATAGCACAGGTCTGACACACCCTCTATCAAAGCAAAGTAAACTTTAGATCGCATCCACATCCACCACCTATCGTTTATTATAAATAATAATATTATATCTTGTATTGACATGAATCCATGATGAAATACAATTATTTTTCATTTTAATTTTTCATTTAATAATAAAAATTGACATATATATATTATCACTAAACATATTATTTGAATTGTGTAAGATTCCCGTGTATCGCACGGGTATTATACTAGTTAAAATTAATAACAGGTTACATTTAGGAAAAAAATTTAATATATATATATTCAAGTCGCGTATCAAGTATTGATAGTTTCTCTATACCTTTTTCTATTCGGGTCGGATGTCGAATCTTCCATTCGGATCGGAAGAAATTGTCATCCTTGCGGGAAGGAATATTTATTAATTGGTCAAGGGAAAAACTAAAGTTGAAAGGGCCAGCCAGAAGTCCTCCGATATCTTGGCTTGTGTGCGCGTGACATCCAAAATCCAAAGCAAGCAAGGATCCAAAGCCTCAACTCGATCCTAGAGCTCTGAAGGACGTAATGACTTTTTTGAATGAATGTGGATAATATTCCGGTTATTTTCCACCAACAGGACACTACAAGAAAAAATGCTTTCCCTGACACTTTCTTAGTGACATTTGTTAAAAAGTGTCATTGATGTATACATATAATGATATTGATTAAAAATTAAAAAATTAAAAAAATAAAAATTTGATTAGATATATTATCATGACATTTTTAATTGATGTCACAATATATACTTTATGTTTTTACTCATTCCCTCTAAAAAAATAAAATATTAATCGCGCCTAAATTCGCCAACGCGCGATCCCTAAAGTCCCTAAAGTCGTAGCGCGCCGTCCCTGCTTCATCTCCACCTTGACGTGTGCCTCTATCCCTAATTTTTCTCCCTCGCGCATCTCATCCCTGCTCGCACATCTCATCCCTGCTCGATCAGCCCTCTCCCTACACGAGCGCCTCCAACCAGCGCACCTTCCCACTAGCGTGGTCTGGGCTGCGCGAGCGCCTCCCAGACGCTGTGCAAATTGCAGCCCTAATTTCTCCATCGTATTCTCCCATCTCAACTGGAAAAGGCATAGATGTCGATGGATGCAGAGCAAGCCAAGGTCGTCTCCTCCTCCTCCTCCTCTATCTAGATCTTTCGTCGCAACACTTTCTTTTTCTGATTTTGCTTCTTTTTCTTCTTCTTTTCTGGATGATGATTGTTTTGGCAAAATTAGTTTTGAACGAATAAGGCAGGAGTTTTCGGTGCTGTAAATGAAGAAGCAAACTCGTTGTAATCGGACAAGTAGATCTTGGTGGGGGTTAATTAGGATGTTTGCTTTGATGTGGTGTGCATCGACGTCTTAGTGTGATTTCTTGTTGACCGTGCTTTTGATATAGCGCATAGTTCCCCAAAATATTTTCAGGCCAAGCTTTTAGCTGTCGAGAAGGACCTTGGTCATGCAGTTCGTGTTTTTACAAACACTGCGAGTTCTGCAAACCCAGACGAAATTTTTTCTTCATCTACAGGTCACATGCATTTTCCCCCTCCTTTTATTGTTTTGTTTCCATGTGTTGTGTTATACTTGAATCATGAGTGCAACAAGAGCTCGTTAAAGATTGTCGTTCATTAACATTGCGAAAGCTTTTGTTATCATCTCTTTAATTTAACTGTAAGAATCGACCAAGCTGATTTCTGTTTTCACATATTATATATTAACTTCTAATCAATTCTATTTGCAGAGGAACCTGATGAATTTTATGAATTTACCCCTGATGACTATTACCGGATCATGTCAGATAGAATCGAAGGTAGTCTTCATGGTTGTTTATGTAACATGAATTTAGAGCTTAATCTGTTTTACATTCTTCTTTTTCGTGGAACAGTTTTTTCTACGTAATCAGTCTAAATATTGGAACAGAATAACGTTAACATACTATAGTGCAAAATTTTCTTTCCAGCCTTGTATTTTTGAATAAATTGATAGCTACAGCGCTTCTTTTTAATTAATACTCTTATGTTTCTCTGCTAACTCAACAGCATAGTCACAAATACTAAAGACCCGAAAAATGAGAGAGGCAGAGAAAGCAGCCCGTAGCAAAAGTAACCAAGGTAAAGGACTGACTATTCTGGCTCTTCGTTTGAGGTTCTTTAATTTAATTATTAGTTGAACCAGGAATTTTTTAACTCATATTTCATATTCACTAGTAATTATAGTTATTATGCGATTTAACTTAGAGATCAGATTTTTTATGTTCTCCTGTATTCTTGTATTTGGTATAGTATTCTCTTGTATATGAAATTCACTTCTCAATAGCCTTTCTTAACCAAATATGAACTTAGATGGATCAAAAGAAAGATATTGAAGAAAGGAAGTTGAAATTAGTTGTAGTGATGCTTGGATATGCTTATTGGAGGATGGACAAAAAAACAGTGTAATTGCTGAGCTTCTTCAAGATGCCAATGAAAGAGCTAGAAGTAGAGTCGAAACAATATATTAAAATGAAATCTTATCATTGAATTATGAGTTTGAGGATGCACTTAGAGGAATGATAGTTTGGCCTTGTCATCTGGTAAGATATGCAAATTCTTAATTAATTATTATTATTATATATGTCATTATGTTAGTGTCTTATAAAATGAATATCAATTATATTTGCAGTTAACAGTTAATGAAGAAGACTTCTATTAGGTGTATGAGGTTAGATTTTAAATTTAGTTGATGTGTGTTGTCTTTCTTTTTTTCTCCAAATTTTTTGTGTTTATCTTTTTCTCTTGAATCTAAACATTCTTATCCTGATATATATGATTTTTTTTTGTATTGTGAGGCTGACTGGCCATTAAGACACTTCGTGAGGGTGCTTTCTGAGTGGCATAAGCTTGACGGTTGGGTTCTCTATGGTTGATAGGAATTATTATTTTATGAATGTGAATATAACAATGATTTCTATTATGAAACATGTCAAAGGAATCTATTTATTATGCTTATTTATTCACAAATTGATCAAGAAATCATTTTGACCACTTCAATAAATCCTGATGCTGCATATCTATCTATTACTTATAATTTGCTTTTCAATAAATATTGAATTAGGTTTCATTTCGTACACGGTGGCATTTCATTTCATACACACTCTTATAGTTATGTTATTTGGATACATATAATTGTTTGGATTTCAAATTGACTAACACTTTGGTTTTTTTTCTGCTTTTGGTATAATATTTTTACAAGTTTAAATATTTTTATTTCCGCAGAAATTATCTGGTAGTGGTAAAGTTAGTAAACGAGGTGTTTCTCCTGGCACTTCAAATTCCTCTGCAAAACGAGATTCTGAGAGGCGTAGAGTTGCGACTTCAACTGTATGCATTCTTTATTTGTGTCTTCTTTTTCAGTTTGAACTGATTTTATGTCCTTCAAGTTCATGGGCATGAATGTGAGGCATTTTGTTTCTGGTTACTTTGCTTGTTCAGTACAGGAACCTTGTCCTTGATGCCATTAGCATTACACTTGTACCCAAATTATCAAGTCCCTTAGTATGGTTGGTCATGGCTTCTGTGGAGTTTGTGAAATGGCCAACATTTATAGAAACACCAATATATAAAGTCATGATATATTATCTGAAAATTTTGATATTTAAGAGAAAAAGTAGACCTGAGGTGCCTACGTTTAAATGTCTGCTTTATACGTAATGCTCTCTTTCTGCAACATGAACAGTTTTCTTTATTTTGGCAGTCTTTGTTTTTTTGCGTTGCATTTATTTTTATACTTGCAAAAAATGCTTCTAAACATCCATCAATATCCTTAATCTGGCACTTCCTACCATTCATCTTTCTGAAGCCTTTGATCATTTTCTATTTAATCATTTCTCATGTCTTTTATACTCTTTGCAGTATGTGCTAAGGGAAAGCATGAAAAAGGGCCTTAAAGACAAACCAACCTACATTTTGATGCCAAGGAAGAAAGACCACGTGTCTGCCATGGATAAATCTGTTTCTGCACCCTCTACAATTGAGAAGGAAGCAGTAGAAGATGAATTTGGTATGCTATGTTCAATTTGGAAAATATACCTACTAGGGAGGTATATTCAAGGAAGAAAGACCATTATCAGTATATTATATTCTTTTATCGTGTTCAAATCTATTGGTTGATTATTTATCATGTTCATTTTGCAACCTTACCGTGTTCATCTTGTCTTCTACTTAAGTTTTAGCATTTGTTGGTTTGGTTTGCTTATGAAAAAAAATCTAGATCTAGATTATAATTTTTTTTTATTATATACTTCTTTAATTTTATTTCATTTACACAAACTAATTAATATATATTTTTTTTGTAGGTCACATAAATATTGGATTTTGTTTAAGATGTGACGGTTGAAGATTGAAGATGCAGTAAAGTTTCGAAGTTTGGTTATGTTTTGCTTTAGGCTTTAGGAGAGATTGTAATTTTTTACTAGTTCTTAAACTAAATACATTGGGTACATTTGTGATTGTTGATAGGATCGATGGCTCGACTTTTCTCTACAATAGGGTTAGCACAATACAAGATATAGAATAAAATCAATGCTAACAATAGTGTTTTACTTGGTATCCACCCCAAAGGGTGACTAATCCAAGGATCCGCACGCGTACACCACTTCCACTATAAATGGTCTCCTTCAAGGTGGAGACAACCTTTACAACTTTGCCTTCTTCCTCTTTACAAGATCACAATGAAGACTAGAGGAAGAGTTGAGGACTCTTGGCACTAGCAGCACTTCGTTACACACAAGAACAGTATTTTGCTTGAGCCAAATAGTCCTCCTTTTATATGAGTAAAGGACAGCTTCGCAAGCTGTCCAACCCGCACCAATCGACTGCCCATTTGGCAGTCGACTGGCCTAGCCTTAAATGCTACCCAACGGTTAGCCAACGACTAGTTTTTTGGGGTTACCAGTCGACTGCCCCTGGGGCAGTCGACTGGTCCGAGACCGTAAACTCTCTGTGAGTTTTGGCAGTCGACTGCCTTCAGGCCAGTCGATTGCCCTGCCTTACAGCCCAGCTTCAGCCACTCCGGACCTTCTCCTTCGCGTGTGCCTTCAGGTCTGCTCCCTTGGCTTGCCCCTTGAAGTCCTCCTCCTCTGGCTATCGTCTCTCGGATGCGCACGCAAGCCTTCCCTTGACTTGCCTCCATGCCACCCTTCACATGTGCCCTTGAGGTCCACTTCTTGGCTTGCCCTTGGAGCTCTCCTCTCTCGGCTCTCGTTCCTCGGATATGTCCACCAAGTGTGATTCTCCAAGTCCTGCAAACTTAATCACACATATCAAATACAACCAACACCCTAACCTTAAACATATTGGCACACACATCAAAACCATGATCTTCCCGATCATTCTAGGGTCGATTGCCTCAATAATCTCCCCCTTTTTGATGTGTGGCAATATGTTTAAGTTAGGGATAACATATACCAGTCAACAAGATAAATAACAATGACAATTGAAAATGTAAGACATAGCAAAAATGGTAACCTCCCCCTTAATCTATGTCATTTTCAATTATTCATCATAATCCAATGTTAAGTCAAGATTTTAACTAAAAATCAAACTTAAACTACCCATTCTCCCCCTTTGACACCATCAAAAACTGTGGCTTCAAGCAACCTTAACCCATGGTATTAAATGAGGAAATTTTGATTTCTGAACAGAAGTCAGCAGACTGAAATCAGCCTTACCAGTCGACTGTCCTCTGGGCAGTCGACTGATACGCTATCAGTCTGATTTTTCAACATCTGTGCCGAATTTCAGAAACCTCCAGTAAATTCCAGAAAATTCCATAAATTATAAAAATTTGCAGATATGTTTGAGATAACATACTTTATCAAGGAAAAATATCAGTTTGTGAAAAATTTTAAACATGCTTGACTTTTGACAAAAATCCAAATTTCTTGAAAAATATTAACTTTGTATCAAGTTTTCAATCTAAATATGAACTCATACATGTTCCAAAGTCATGCCAACATAAATAAAACATGAAATGGTTTTCAAACATTTAAAGTGTCCAACCATGATCTTTGAACAAAATGTCCATTAATTAAACACATGTCTTCCTCATGGTTGGTCTATTTTCAATGATTTTGATACATTTAATGATTCAATACTATGCCATAAGCACAAGTGAACCAATGTATCATCCTAACATCCCATATGCAAGCATACAATCATAAACTAAGTAATATGAGATGTTTTCAAGGTAAGCCTTATTTTTGCCCTAATTCATCATGAATTTCTACTATAGGCTACAACCTCCCCCTCAATGTCTCAAGTCAACCAAATTCCAAAAATTTGAAATTGTAATATCATGGTTGACTTATCCCAAATCCTCTAACCCATTAGGATTGACTTTGGTACCCAATAGTAATGTTTCCTAATTGGGTTAACCAAGTATTCCTTAGGGATCCATTTCTTACTAAGGGTTTTGGTCTTTGATTGCCCTCTAGCAATTAGACAATGGTAGGTTTTCCCATTGCTAGACTTCCAAACCCTAATCCTTCTTTCCTAAAGCTTGCTCTTTGGCTCCCAATTATCATATCTAATGTTTTTGAGCCAACTTCAAACTTCTTAAGTGCTTGGGTAAGGCTATCTACCTTTTCCCTTAAATCCTTATTTTCTTCTTCTAAGAATGAGTCATTTGTGTTAGAAGAATAAGCATGTTCATTGTCCTTAATCTCCATTAAAGCTAATTTCTCTTTTAACATGCAATTCTCCCTTTTTAGACGCTTAATCTTCTTTTTAGCATCAACTAAGTCATCACTAGTGCTAGAGATAATTTTAGCAAGAATAGAAGTAGGTAAGTTATGTACCTCACTTACTGAGAAGTCCGATCCCGAAGTGGAGTCTCCCCCTTCACTTGAGCTCCCTTCATCTTCACTTGAGCTTTTCTCCCCTTCAAACTCAGATGTCGTGGAGGCAAGGTCATCAATTCCCATTAGTGCAAAATGGGAAACACATAGCTCCTCCTCATCCGATGACGATGGATCATCCCATGTGGCTTCAAGTTCTGAACTTTTTCTCCTTCTCTTTGGATTTCTTCTTCCTTCTTTCTTCTTTTCTTCCTTCTTTTTCAAGAGAGGACACTCATCTCTCATGTGGCCTTCTCCTTGACAGTTGTAGCAAATAATCTTTCTGGATCTATTTTTGTTCCTTGATTCCTTCCTACCATGAGACTTGTTAGTTGAGAATTGTTTAAATGCTTTTCTTACCTTTCTTACCATGTAGGCCTCCGCATCACTACCCATGGATGCACTCGATTCCTCCGAATCGGATGATGAGACCTCCTTCTTCTTACCTTTTCCCTTGTTTGCCACAAGGGCTATGCTCTTTGGCTTGTAGTATGATTCTTCGATTGTCCCTCCAACTCGAGTCTCATGAAGTTCCATGGTTGAGAAGAACTTCTCTAGAGACATTTTCTCTAGGTCCTTTGAGATGTAGTATGAATCCACCATTGAGCTCCAAGTTGATGTTCTTGGGAAAGCATTTAGGGCTTTCATCACAATGTCTCGGTTGGATAGTTGTTCCCCTACACTTGTTAGTTCATTAAGAATTTCTTTAAATCTAGCATGTAAGCTTGTTACCTTCTCCCCTTTGTCGAGCTTGATATTATTTAGTTGAGATCGAAGAAGATCTCTTTTCGCCATTTTCGCCTCTGAGGTGCCTTCATGAAGTTCCGCCAACTTGTCCCATAAGTCCTTGGCACTAGAGTAGTTTCCAATCCTTGTCACTTCTTGTTGAGGGAGTACACTTAGTAGATGATGCAAAGCTTTGAAGTTTGCTAGATGGTCATCTCTTTGCTTCCTACTCCATCTTACTTCACCAAGTATCTTGTTCTTTTGATCCCTAGGTACTTCAAAACTGTTTTTCATAATAAGCATTACATCAAAATCGGTATTGAAAAATACCTCCATTCTCTTCTTCCACCACGAAAATTCTCCCTCAAACTTCGGCGGTTGGATGTGCGAGCCGGCCATTTCAATGATTGCTCTTCTTGGCGGTTAGTCCGTTGAAGGCGTCCTTGCGCTCTGATACCAATTGATAGGATCGATGGCTCGGCTTTTCTCTATAATAGGGTTAGTACAATACAAGATATAGAATAAAATCAATGCTAACAATAGTGTTTTACTTGGTATCCACCCCAAAGGGTGACTAATCCAAGGATCCGCACGCGTACACCACTTCCACTATGAATGGTCTCCTTCGAGGTGGAGACAACCTTTACAACTTTGCATTTTTCCTCTTTACAAGATCACAATGAAGACTATAGGAAGAGTTGAGGACTCTTGGCACTAGCAGCACTTCGTTACACACAAGAACAGTATTTTGCTTGAGCCAAATAGTCCTCCTTTTATATGAGTAAAGGACAGCTTCGCAAGCTGTCCAACCCGCACCAGTCGACTGCCCATTTGGCAGTCGACTGGCCTAGCCTTAAATGCTACCCAACGGCTAGCCAACGGCTAGTTTTTCGGGGTTACCAGTCGACTGCCCTTGGGGCAGTCGACTGGTCCGAGACCGTAAACTCTCTGTGAGTTTTGGCAGTCGACTGCCTTCAGGCCAGTCGACTGCCCTGCCTTACAGCCCAGCTTCAGCCACTCCGGACCTTGTCCTTCGCGTGTGCCTTCAGGTTTGCTCCCTTGGCTTGCCCCTTGAAGTCCTCCTCCTCTGGCTCGTGTGAAGAATAAAATGTTCAGTCCGTATACGTCGTCGTCTATAATTGATGAACCGTGGTGTCTCCGCAGTGGCAGAATTCACGCATTGGCTTGGCACCATATATCACTTTCCCAGCTTTATAATGAAGTGTCGTGTTAACGTACTGCGACATCGTAATTTTCCTCGTCCTCGCGGTGGCGTGAGTGAGCTAGAACGAGTGAAGCAAAAGGTGGAACCGTCACCTTAGTCTCGGCCCCATAGGTTTTCAAAGGGAGACAAATCACGGTTATCACTGGTGTGGTGAGGTGCCTGGAGTCGAGGGGATTAATGCCAGCAGACCAGAGTTTTATCCTCGTACGCAACTGGCGAACCTCAAACCTGTGACCCCGAAGCAAACGGCCAGACGCGCTACCATCCGATCCAGCCCATGGGGGCATGAGTGAGAACGAGTGAAAAATAAACGAGAGAGAGAGAAAACAAACAAGAGTAAGAAACAGGAATTGTCACACTCCTAAGAGGAGCCGCTAGCCCAATATACAATCGGACAACAGTTCCTGTACAACATATACTTGGGGTAATCTTACATACATATAATCACATATATAGGGCCTCAGGCCTCAATCACAACAAATAAGTAAAATAACGGAAAGAAAAATACATCATGATAGAAGATCCACTTCGACTTATCTGATCAGTCATCCGGGCAGGTGCGCAGCACAATCACGTCACACATAGTCCCATAAAGGACTCAAAAGTACAATCCAAGCCATGTACATACGAATACAAGTCCTCGACGAAAAAATGAAATATGATACACGAAACAACACGTACAAATACTCGAAAGTATAACACAGCTAAAGAGCCGAAGTCGGGACTGGTTGCTGGGACTCCAGGCAACATCAACCAGATACAGGTAAATAAGCTATCGGGGGTGAGTCCAGGTGAATTCTACGGGTAATAAAGACAGATATGTATAGTATCCAAAATGGTAAATAAGCAGTACAAAAACATCACATATACAGTCTCGTAAGGAAGTAGAAAATGCATAATTAACTACCATAAAAACCAGCATTACCGACGAAATTCCATCGGTAAAGGCACTTACCGACGGAATTCCCTTACCGACGGAATTCCGACGGAATTTCCTCCGTCAGAGTGAAGTTCGTCGGTAATTCCTTTGATGCAACTTGCACCAACAATCTCCCTCTTTTTGATGTTTGACAATATCTTAAATTAGATTGGTTAAAAGGGCTAAACTTTGAAAAAATAATCAAAGTTTTGAAAATAAATTTTGATTTTTTTGGAAAAACTTCTATCTTAAGCTTACTTTCCCCCTTTTTGAAAAACATTTTGATTTACCTTTTTGATCCTTCTGGAAGACAATAAAAATTTTCTAACTTAAGCTCCCCCTTTTTGAAAAACATTTTGATTTTCCTTTTCGATCATTCTGGAAGACAACAAAACTTTTCTAACTTAAGTGCACCTCTCCCCCTTTGTCATACATAAAAAATCACCCAAAAATACATACACCAACAATGAAAACATTTGGTTTTTTTTGAAAATATTTAGTATAAATTTTTGAAAGCATAGTAAAACCAATTAAGTACTTAAATTTTCGAAAAAAAACCACTTTGCAAAATATTCTGAAAAATATTTTGTATTTTGTACTTGCAACATCATAAGTCATTGAGCCTACATTCCATAACTCATTCAACTCAGCAATTAGAGGTTGAAGGAAAACATCTATCTTATCTTTAGGATTGGTTGGACCAGGAATCAGTACAGTAAGGTGTTGGGGCAATCTAGGTCCGGAGTGACCATGTGTTTTGATGTTTGGGCAAAGGGTTTAAGTTACGTTTTCCCTTGTGATCTAATATGTGTATTTGAGTATGCAGGATGTACAAGTTACACATATGGACTTAGCTGGATGGCTTCGGTACGGTGAAGGGTAGCATAGAGACAAGCTGGAAGCTTGTGTGCACCCGAGGGACCTTGGTATAGCAGGGATGATGAGCCGAGGGGCGTGGACTTCGAGGCGTACGTGAAGGATGACATGGAGACAAGCTGGAGGCTTGTGTGCATCCGAGGGACGAGAGCCGAAGACGAAGAGGGTGCGAAGGCAACAGTCAAGGCTGCTGGTGAAGAGTCAGCAAAGTCGTAAAGGGGCGAGAGCCGAGGGAAGATGACTTCAAGGGCAAGCTGAGAAGTGGACTTCAAAGAGCACACGTGAAGGGTGGTATGGAGGCAAGTCGAGGACTTGCGTGCGCATCCGAGGGACGATAGCCGGTGGAAGAGGACTTCAAGGAGCAAGCCAAGGGAGTATGCTTGAGGGCACATGTCGACGAGGGTCAATAGAGTGTGGAAGAGTGTTTGTAGAGGCTGGGCAGTCAACTGGTGTTATAACAGTCGACTGCCAGCGCAAACAGAAACTCACAGTAGGTTATGGACCCTAGGAGCAGTCGACTGGTAGCAACCAAAATTCGAACGTTAGGTGTGTAACGGTCGGATTTGGCTGGGGGCAGTCGGCTGGTGTCGAGGGTTTCAGCCTTAGTTCTATTTAAGAGGACTTCGTGTTTGCTGAAAGGTTTGATGAATTTAGCTTTGGGTAAGAGCCAAATAGTAGTCTAAATGCTCGGACATTGTCGAGGTGTTGTGACGAGGTTTCTCCACTCTCAAGGAGCGACAAGGGCTAGCCGGAGGTTATTCGAGGAGTGATCCACCGAAGGATTCTTGGATTAGTCACCTGTAGGAGTGGATACCAAGTAAACTCTTCTTGTTAGCATTGCTTTCTTGTTGTTTATTGTTTTGTTTGTATTTCCGCTTGCATAACTAAAAACGTAGGAAGAAGAAAGCCGAAAATTGCTATTCACCCCCTCTAGAAACCGGCATCAATCTAACATAAGGAACATAAATTCGTCTTTCATACACATCCATGGAGGTAAATTATAAGGTGTCAATATTACTGGGTAAGATGAATATTGCTGTCCCGACTGACCAAATGGTTGAAAACCATCTGCAGAAAGGCTCAATCTAACATTCTGAGGTTCCATTGCAAATGAAAGATATACAGTATCAAGATGTTTCCATACAGGGGAATCATAGGGATGACACATAATACCCGCTTCGTGCTCATGCTCATGATGCCACACCATGTACCTTGCTGTAGCGGCAGATGTATATAAGCGTTGAAGTCTAGCAGTTAACGGAAAATAATACATGACTTTCCATGCAATATTTTTCTTCTTCTTCCTTGGTATACGAGTGCGATGCTTATAACGCGGGTGACTACAGATTTTGCATTCATTCAGTTTAGTGTCTTCATTCCAATATAGCATGCAGTTATTTAAACAATAATCAATCTTTTCTACAGGCAAACCTAAACCTCTAACTAATTTCTTTGTATTGTACAAGCTATCAGTCATTATGTTATCAGCAGGGAGTAACTCTGACATTAATTGATATATTTCATCATAACATCTTTTTGAAAAATGATGTTCTGCTTTCATATTTAACAACCTTGCAGTAGTTGATAACTGAGAATGACCAGAAGGAATGTCTTCTCATAATTCTCTTTCACTAGACTTTAACATTTCATATAATTGCTAATATTCAGGTGCAGGTATTTCATCTATATTGGAATAATCAGCTGCATTCATCACATCTTGAACCATTGATTGCATTGCAATATCATTAGTTGATGGTTTGAGGGACGCAACAAAAGTATCAGATGATGAATCAACAGAAGGGCCAATTGATTCATATACATAAGGTCCTCCGTGACAGTACCAATTATAGTAATTTGGCACAAACCCATTTCTACAAATATGTACTCTGACCGTATCCTCATCACGGTAGTTTATATTTCTGCATTTTCTATGATTACACGGGCACTTTAACTTATCACCATCCATACATTCTGGATGACTCTTAGCAAAATTCATAAATTGTTCAAGATCAGTAATAAAATCATCTCTAATAAATCCATTTTCTAATCAGTTGTACATCCAAACCTTGTTCATATACATTGTTGCCTAATCAGAATAAAATTAAACTAAATTTATTAAGATATACCTAAATTATTCTAATGAAAGCAAGTATCATGGTATTAAGTAAGATATAGCTAAATTATTAATTCTGAATGCTATCTCTTATAATAAATTCTAAAATAACTTGTTAAATTAATAAAATAATTAAATCATATAATAACTAAAGATATCTCATTATTAAAGAATAAAATAACAAGTAATTGATAATTCTAACTTAACAAAAAACATAAGAACGAATTATACCCGAATATTAGATGCAAGTCGGAGAAGAGCGGCAAAATCAATAACCTAAGAGAAAATAAATTATAGTTAAAAAGTTGATCCAAGCGGGGATACAACTCATTGGAATACTCCGTAACCCTAATCACACTAAATTCAATCATCTGATCAAAAATACATGGATTAATCTAATGATCTTCAATTCTGATCCAAAAACACAGATCACAACCCTAATCCTGTTTTCCAACCCAAACTCATCACAGCAAAGAAACATGCCACAGCTAGGAAGATCATCAAGATCAATAGAAATTGATTGCCAAAAATCAAAGGAAGCTTAAGAAACTGATTGCCAAAAATCAAGATCAGCACAGAAGGTCAACGGATAAAATCAAAGAAAACCATTCCCTAATCACAAAAGATCCACACTGAGATGTTGCCGATCAACTACATGCACCATTAATCATCCTAGATCAAACATTATCCAAAAGCTTAAGATCAATTCATTATGGGTTAAGGTTGGAACTAGGGTTGCAACCCAAATTAGGGTTGGAACCCTAATTGTTCGAACCCTAATTGCAAGTCTAGCCCTGGTCGGACGTACGTGGCCACGGCTGGGCCAGGCGCGGCCAACGCTGGCCGCCCGCGGGCAAATCTGGTCGGCTGCGGCCTGCTCTGGCCGGCCGAGGCCTGCTCTGGCCGGCGCGGCCAGCGGCCCGCTCTGGCCGTCGCGCCAGCGCGGCCCGCTCTGGCCGTCGCGGCCAGCGCGCCCGCGTGCGGTTAGAACTGGCCGTTCAAGCCCGTACGCGGCCAGTTCTGGCAGGCCGCGCGTGGGTGCAGCCAGATCTGGCTGGGCGAGCCCTGCGCACCGCAAAATCTGGCCGGTCGAGCCCGTGCGCGGGCTGATCTGGCCTGCCGAGCCCGCGCGCGGCTAGATCTGGCCGCACCGTCGATCCTGTCGGCCGGCCGGAGAAAGGAGAAAACAAAAAACAAACTTACCGGTGAACAAACACATCGCGAGCGAGGGAGGAGACCGGAGGTGGCGACGGCGCGGAGCAACGAAGGAACACGGGCGAGAGGAAAAGAGGAAAGGGAAGCTGCCCTAATTAAACCGGTTTTCTGACGGAAATATATTTCTGTTGGGGAAAACTCTTCCACGTGGTTTATTTCCCGAAATTTCCGACAGAATAATAAATTCCGTCGGAAATTTCCGACAGAAATTAAATTTCCTATGAAAATTATTTTTCAGTCGGAAATTTTCAACGAAAGTATATTCCGTCGGTAATTAATGTTTTTCTTGTAGCTAATTGTACAATACATACCAGTATCAATCACATGTGCGGGGTAGTAGGTCAGATAGCTCGTACATACGAGCATATGTAAATTACCAAACTAAAAGTAAAATACCTTCTATATATGCATGTCATCCAAGTGCAACAATCATAACTCAATCAAAATGCAGCATACACAGTCAAATGCAAGTCTCATTCATCATATGCACATGATGTAATGACATGTGTTACCCCTGACGCTGGTCCAGCTACCGTAACATGTTATATGAATACGGCTGAGTGAGTAGGGCTATGACAATTGTACACACTCCGTCACCACTGCTTCGGAGTGGCCAAGTGAACACGATGCAGTCGGAGACAATACTCCTACCCCATGTCATATGGGGGAGTCTCGCTCTCATCTCTTGGTATCCCATAATGAAAGAGGGATCCCCGCCTGTTATCATGCTTCGATAACCACTAACTCATGAATAACTGCGAGGAGGAGAACGGAACAA
This sequence comes from Boesenbergia rotunda, assembly GCA_024364735.1. Lineage (NCBI taxonomy): Eukaryota > Viridiplantae > Streptophyta > Magnoliopsida > Zingiberales > Zingiberaceae > Boesenbergia > Boesenbergia rotunda. Next base: position 187,638 of record JAGFNQ010000301.1, on the reverse strand, counting down.
TACTAGTCACACTTGATAATCACTAACCCCTGAGTGATTGTGTGCTCAGGTCTTGTATGACTAACGATCTGTTTCAACCACAAGGGAGCCAAGAATCGTCAGTTATACAACTGTGCAAGGATGGTCTGTGACACTAACACATGCAATACCCACCTAGTAGTCCTACCAAGAACTACGAGTCGAAAACATAGATCGTGTGCCACCAAAACAATCCACTAAGTGTACATGCATAGTAAAGCTAATGGTCGACTAAAAGCAGAATATAAGGTGATATATCACTACTCCTACATCCATATGCATACATGTCTATTCTATAGAGCAAGAATGACAAGTATCGAGACCGTATAAAAGTAAACAATGAGCAATCTTAAAGTACAAGCAGTAAGTATCAAGTAGAAAATACAAAAAGCAGATAAGGTATATCCTACTGCTACACATAATAAATCATGCATAGAACTTGACAATATCTACAGAGACAGACTCAAAGGTACCCCCCCCTCCTCCAATGTCGGTGCTCGCAATACCGAGAATCCCCCGTTCAGAATAATATCCGTAGCAAGAATATCCAAGTAAATTAGTGTCCTGTATCGTAAGACATATTTAGCTATTTACACAAAAGTAATTAGCTAAATTAAATACTACACCGCATTAGAAATAATCTTAATTATCGTGCTCATTTAATTAAACCTAATTAGAAAAATTAAGTTCCACTTAGGTTTAACTCAACTTAATCACCACAATCCTTTCTAAGGAAACATTCCATCTCAAATGCCAAACCAAATGCCACAATAGAACCTCATGGCAGAAACCCAATTCTCAACATCAACTTGCACAAATTCATATCCAAACTCATCTTCATCCTTTCTGCCTTGGGTAGCTCTTGGCAAGAGCACCCTCCAAACCCTAAACCAAAATTAATCTCAATATTAATCCCAACAGAGCCATATCCAACCTAATTCTAGGTCAAACATAGTTACTGCAATACTCTACAAATCCAATACAAAACAGAGCAATTTGAGATACAATCCAAACAAGATCCAAACCCTAAGGCTGCGTTTGGTAGGGTGTAATCCACCCTGTAATGTAATCAAGATTATATTACAAGTTGGATTCCTTTGCTTGGAATAACTTTAAAATTATAATGTAATGTAATCTCGATTACAAAAGAGGTTGATGATTTGTAATCTGGATTACAAAACAAAACCTCCGTAATCTGGATTACATTACAGCTTGTAAAGTCGTCGGCCGGGCAGCGACGATCGTCGGTTGTCGACGGTTCGCCGATCGCCGCCGGCTGCCGCCGACCGACCGACCGGCGATCGCCGGCCGCCGACCGCCGGCGGCCGACGGCGGTTGCCGGTCGTCAATCTTGATTACATTACAGGATGAATTATCCCTCACCAAACAAAGGAATCCAACTTGTAATGGTTATCAAAGATTACATACAACTCTTTACCAAACATAACAATGTAATCAAGATTACATTACAAACTTGATTACATTACAGACCTGATTACATTACCCCCTATCAAACGTAGCCTAAATCCAAACTATTTCAAACAATCTGTAATCAAGAATAGCAAATCCCAAATCTGGATCAAGTGCGGTTGTAATTCAAGAACAGAAAACCTAACACCCATTCATATCAAGAACAGCCTAACTAAATCCGAAATTATCCTTACCTGATCGCTGGCGAAGAACAACCGACCGCAACAATCGGGCAGAGCTAGGAGTCTACTCAAATCCTTGATCAGCCAGCTACGCCCTTCCTTCCACGTGCTGAGGCAACAGAACAAAAAGAGAGAAGATGAAGTGGCGCTCCACGTCGTCGACTTGAACGAAGAAGGGAAAGAAACGAAAACATGATCGCAAGGTAAAGGATCGCAGGCAAAAGGGCGAGGAGATCGCCAAGAAGGGGGATAAATCTTTGAGAAGCTCACCGTGCCCTCGAACGCGTGGAGAACAAGGGAGGAACGAGAGGACCTCAACGCCTAATCGATCGCGAAGAAGGAGAAGAACCGACATCGCGATCGCGATCTCAGGCGGAATTCACGAAGAAGAAGAAAAGAGAGGAGGGCAGATCCTATGTCTCAAAAAAACCCCTGTTTCGTCTGTCCTGCTCCCCGACGACGGCTGGCAAGTCGTCCGATCGCCGATCGGACACCACCGATAGCTTTCGGTCGTCGTCCTGAACAAAATTATACCCTAGGGGGTACGATGAACCCGTTGGGATCGCCGCAATTGCGATCTCACCGGATTCATCGTCGAATCCGATGAGATTGCAATTGCAGCGATTTCGATTGATTCACCATTCTTCTAGGATATCATTTGATTCGGTACGACGATCAAAATTCATCGGTGGTGTCCGATCGACGATCGGACGACTCGCCAGCCGTCGCCGGGGGAACGGGGCAGACAGGACAGGTACTTTTTTGGGACAAAGGATCCCAATCGAAAAGAGAGGGGGATAAAATGGGGTGGTCATTTTGCAAATATGCCCCTCCATTTATGGAGAATCCCATTTGCACCCTCAAATTTGGGAATTTCGCAGTAAAGCCTCTACAATTTAGGTATTTTACAGGAACAGTGATTAAAATCTCCTCTCCTACGTACCTTACTCCCTCTGATTTCGGCAAGTCGTTGAAATTGACTTATTTGAGCTAGCTCATACACATCTTGCACGCTCATGTTTTACAAGGGAACTGAATGCCATAAATTAAATAGCAGGCAGGCCCAAAATTTTGATTACAATAGGATTTGTTTTGGGCAAAGGGCCGCTACCGATCGATCAATTCCCTTAGGCCGAGGCCGATTGATTTTAAAACCGTAATTTCTTGTGTGGCATCGAATGACTCCGAGCGAGATTATCTTTAAATAGCCGCCGCTCGTGCGCCCAGCCTACACATGTGTTTATGGCATTCATAGAATACACAGTGCAAACACTGGACCTGATAACATCGACGACTCCGTCACTCCCCCACGTCAATTTAACATGATTTGTGGACTCCCTGTAGCACCTAAATGCTTGTAATTGACGTGGGTGTTGCCACTAAATGCTTGTAATTGATGTCAGCTGGCCATGAAAAGATGAAAAATTCTCCGAGATATCGATCATGATTGCTTTTTGAGTGCCTTCGTGAGTGAGATGGACTGATAATTAATATGTGAATATTGTTATTAAAAAGTTTAAAAATCAAATCTTGATAAAGTTAATATGTTCATCCTCTTCATGAGCTAACCATAATATCCGGGCTAATAGCCTCCGCTATTTACCTCCTCCGTGTTGACCATGCGATGGATTAACGGGGACGGTAAGGGCGAGCGATTTATCTTTTGCCAACATGATTAATTTTTGAGTTGTCAGACATAGAAATAATATAATATGTGAATATTATTATTTTAAAATTTAAAAAAGTGAAATTGATAAAATTAATATGTCTATTCTCCTCACATGTTAATTATAATATTTAGATTAATAATCTTTAAATTTATTTTTTTGTATTAATTTTAAGATGGATTATCAGAAACGTTGAGACTAACAAATCACTTTGGCAATCATGAGTACTTTTTGAGTTTAGATTTTTTTTTTTTAGTCGATGAAAAAATTGGATAAGATCAAATTATTCATATTCGATTCTTATCTAAGATATTTAATTTTTTCATGAATACTTTCAGAGATTCTATGTTAGTTACTGTTTGGACTTACTAGTGATTTTCGTAAGTTTCTTTCCTCATGTTAATTTTGAAATAAATTGACGAGAAAATTAAGTACGAGTAAATCATTTTTTTATCCCAATGAATACTTTTAGAGATCATAATAACCTTCGAGCATGACCTATAAAGGAGATCTATGTTGAATTTTAGAATTTCAAATTTATTGAAGGAAATTTAGTCCCACATTGCTAAGCCATTGAAGTTGGAATGCCTTATATATCAATCCATTCCTATCATGCTTAGATGACTTAGGGGGACCTACACGCATGCGCGGGTTGAGCCCAAACCAGGTGGTTTCAGGGGGTCCGGGCCGGAAATCCATAAATCGGGCGCGACGCACGCGATTATCGCGCGCAGGGGGGGTGCAAATCCCCAGCCCGTGAGCCTCGCGCTTGCGAGCGGCCTGATTTGGTTTTGCAGATTTCGGTTCTTCTCTCCTTCTCCCTCTGAGCAATCGGCAGTTCTTCTCCTTTCGCTTTTTTCGTCTTCTGCGATCGGTTTTGGTCTTGGGGCTTTCGATAGTGCGATCTGAGGTTGCTTCCGAATTGCGGTGTTCGTCTTGGAGTGCACCTACGAACGGCGTGAGTGGTTGTCGGATCTTGAGGGGATTTTGCCAGCGAGCCTCTGCACCTTGGGCGGCAATAAATTCTCTAAAGACAGTCGGCGCGCCGACGCTTCAACCGGAGGATAACTATTTCCTAACCCTGCTAATTCATTTACTGTCTATTGCATGCTGCCTGATTTTATTGGTGCAAATATATTACTGATTTTAGTGCTATATTTACAACAATTTTAGAGAATTTATTGTAAGCATCAATAGACATGATGAATGATAGGGTAGTTGGGTCTGATGAGGCTAGCGCCAGACCTGAAAGATTTTTTGGGCAGAACTTTAGGCGTTGGCAACAACGCATGAAGTTCTGGCTTACCACGCTAGGGCTATTCTCTGTCATAGAAACAGATCCTCCTTCACCTGATGAAGAGGAACCTGGCCGTAGTGCTGCCTTAGAGAGGTTTAAGTCAAGGGATTATCTCTGCCATGGGAGAATCCTGTCTGCCCTCTCAGACGCACTTTTTGATGTGTACTGCTCAACCTCTTCGGCCAAGGAATTGTGGAAATCCTTGGATAAAAAATATAACTCCGAAGATTCTGGTTTAGAGAAGTACACCGTGGCAAAGTTCCTAAACTTCAAAATGGTTGAAGGAAAATCTGTAGTTGAGCAGACCCATGAATTTCAAGTTCTGATTCATGGTCTTACTGAAGGAGATATGCTACTACCCGAAAAATTTCAGGTCTTGTCTATCATCGAGAAGTTGCCTCCGAGTTGGGAAGATTTTGGCATGACTCTTAAACATAGGAGAGGTCAAATCTCTTTAGAAGATTTGATGATTGCCTTAAATATCGAGGAAGAACATCGCAAGCAACATAAAGATGATAATAAGACAATGCCAATGGACTGTATTCCAAAGGCAAACGTGGTGGTCTCATCTGACAAAAACAATTTCAAAAATCCGAAAATGAAGAACAAGATGAAACCCAAACCAAAGGTTCAAAAGAAAAATGGAACCAAGCCGTGCTGGACATGTGGACAAGTTGGATATTACGCCAAATTCTGTCCTGAACGAAAGAACAAGAAGAAAAACCAAGGCAATACGTCCAACACCAAGGCACAAGCAAATGTTGTGACTGCTAATGCCGACACCAGCGATAAGTTTGTTACCTTTAACCCCGAACTAAATTTGATCTATCAACCTAATGAGTGGTTGGTTGATACAGGTGCTAATGTGCACTGTTGTGCTGATCGCTCTGTCTTCCTTACTTATCAGGTAATTGAAGGCACTTCCGTGACCATGGGGAACCATTCTGCAGCTAGGGTGCTTGGGATAGGACAAGTTGACCTGAGGTTCACCTCTGGAAAGGTCCTGTCACTGCATGAGGTGCATCATGTTCCAGCGGTCCGTCGGAATCTGATTAGCGGGTCAAAGCTAGTTCGTGTTGGTTACAAATTGAACTTTAAATGTAATAAAGTTGTAATATTACATTTAGGAACCTTTATTGGAAAGGGTTACCTTAATGAAGGATTATTTCAACTCAATGTAGAAAATGTAACTTTGAATAAATCTAATGATGTTGGTTGTTCTTATAACATTGAATCTTATGATGTATGGCATGATAGATTAGGACATGTTAATTTTCAAACTGTAAAAAGAATGATGAATCTTGACATGATTCCTAAGCATGCCATAAATAATAAGAAAAAATGCGAAATTTGTGTGCAATATAAACAGCCCCGAAAACCCTTCAAATCAGTTGATAGAAATTCTGATATTTTAGAATTAATTCATACTGATTGTTGTGAGTTTAACGGTATAATAACGAGAGACCATAAAAGGTATTTCATTACCTTCATTGATGATCACTCTCGTTATTGTTATGTTTATTTGCTAAAAACCAAGGATGAAGCTTTAGATAAATTTATGGTTTTTAAATCTGAAGCCGAAAACCAAACGAATAAAACCATTAAGAGGTTAAGGTCTGATAGGGGTGGAGAGTTTACCTCGAACCTGTTTCAGAAATTTTGTCAAAATTCAGGTATAATTCACGAGGTGACTGCTCCATATAGTCCTCAATCAAATGGTGTAGCAGAACGAAAAAATCGAACCCTTGAAGATATGATCAATTCCATGTTAGGAAGTTCTGGGTTACCCAACTTCATGTGGGGGGAGGCTCTATACACTGCATGTCATGTGTTAAATAGGGTCCCAATGAAGTCAAGGGATAAAAGCCCATATGAGCTTTGGAAAGGTCGGAAAACAAGTTTGAAATACCTTAAAGTGTGGGGGTGCCTTGTAAAGGTACTAGTACCTGAACACAGAAGGAAGAAACTTGGTCCAAAGACCGTAGATGGTATCTTCTTAGGTTATGCTCAAAATAGTATTGCATATAGATTTCTGATTATTCAATCAGAAATTCCTGGAATAGATGCAAAAACTATTGTAGAGTTTCACGATGCTACATTTTTTGAGGATATATTTCCTATGAAGATGAGAACACCTCAGTCCATTTCTAGTATTCCTACTAGAGATGAGCCTGCTTCCGTAGATGTCCCATTATCCGTAATGGGTGCACCTTCCTCAAGTCACTCTAGACTAGATGAATCTAGTGAGTGTACAGAACTGAGAAGGAGCAAGAGACAACGTGTCTCTACGGATTTAGGCCAAGACTTTATCACCTATAATATAGAAGGTGACCCTGTGACATATAGAGATGTTATGGCTTCTCCTGAAGCTAAGCACTGGAAAGAGGCCACTAAAAGTGAAATGGACTCTATTATCTCTAATGCCACTTGGGAGTTAGTAGATTTACCTCCTGGTTGTACCACCATAGGATGTAAATGGGTGTTTAAGAGAAAACTAAAACCTGATGGGTCAGTAGATAAATTCAAAGCACGCCTAGTTGCTAAGGGATTCAAACAAAAGAAGGGATTGACTATTTTGACACTTATTCTCCTGTTACCAGAATTACTACAATCCGAGTGTTAATAGCATTGGCATCCATATATCATCTTGAGGTCCATCAAATGGATGTCAAAACGGCATTCCTTAATGGTGATCTTGAAGAAGAGATATATATGGATCAGCCAGAGGGATATGTAGCTTCTGGAAGTGAGAATAAAGTCTGTAAGTTAGTTAAATCTCTATATGGTTTGAAGCAAGCCCCAAAGCAATGGCATGAAAAATTTGATAGTGCTATGCTATCATTTGGCTTTGAAATTAATGACTCTGACAAATGTGTATATACTAAACTGAAAGGCGATAGATGTATTATTTTATGTTTATATGTAGATGATATTTTATTGTTTGCATCTGACCTTTCAATTATTAACGAGACTAAGGCTCTCTTAAGTGGTAAGTTTGATATGAAGGATATGGGTTGTGCTGATTTGATTTTAGGGCTGAAGTTGACTCGCTCAACTGATGGAATAGCAATTTCTCAGTCACACTATGTGGAGAAAGTGTTAGAGAAATATGGCTATAGCCACATAAAATCTGTAGTCACACCCTATGATCCTTCAAAGACTCTCCACAAGAATAAGAGTGGCGTGGCTGTGTCTCAATTAAGATATTCCCAAATAATTGGTAGTCTAATGTATTTGGCAAATTGTTCTAGACCTGATATTTCGTTTGCTATAACTAAATTGAGCAGGTTTACTAGCTGTCCGGACAGAACGCATTGGGATGCATTAGACAGAGTACTCAGATATCTAAAAGGAACTATATCCTTGGGCTTGCAGTATGGGAGATTCCCTGCAGTCCTGGAGGGATATAGTGATGCCAGTTGGATAGCTGACACTGCTGAGTGTAAAGGCGTTACTGGTTATGTCTTTACACTTGGAGGCGGTGCAGTTTCTTGGAGGTCTGTTAAACAGACGATCATATCCCGTTCTACAGCTGAGGCAGAATTGTGTGCTTTGGATACCACAGTAACTGAAGCTGATTGGCTTAAGGGTCTTCTTACTGAGATTCCCTTGATTTTGAAGCCAATACCTCCTATTTCAGTGAACTGTGATAATCAAACAACAATAGCTCAGATTAGAAGCTCCAAGTATAACCAAAAACAGAAGAGACATGTACGAATAAGATTGAAATCTGTTCGTGAGCTAGTGTCTCTTGGAGTGGTGTCTTTGGACTTTGTAAGTTCAAAAGACAATATTGCTGATACACTCACAAAAGGACTTGATTCTGAGAAAATCAAGAGATCCAGTAAGGGAATGGGACTGAGGCCTATTCAAGTTTCATCTATAGCGGCAACCCAACCTATCTGATTGGAGATCCCAAGAAGTAGGTTCAATGTGGTATAAACAAGCTATAAGGGTGAACCGTAAGCATAAATTTGATTGAGATATAATCTCAAAGTCTCTTCCCTGGATAGATGCTTGACTGCTAGTAAGGATGAGCTTAAGGCTCTTAATGAGTTTGAGGTCTTTATGACAGGATGCTTGCAGTAGATCCTTGGAAAACTCACCTATGTAAGTGTAACTGTGAGGCCGCAGTGTGGGGGGTCTGGGCAACTCTCCTTAACACTTATGAAACAAGATTCGGTGGCATGGCCGTAATGCACCAACCCAGAAGGATTCAACCATCGCCTGTGATGAGTTGTTGCCAATTGATTTTCACATATTAAAGGTTTAAGTTCAAGACTTAGTTCACTTCAAACCTGTGTGAATAAGATTGGTTTACTTAGGTGAAAATTCAAACCGGAAGGTATTTTCACTGAAAGCTCATTACGACAAAGCCTCAAGACCTGTTTTATTGTTTTATTATAATTTGAAATTTGTGGGGGATTGTTGAATTTTGGAATTTCAAATTTATTGAAGGAAATTTAGTCCCACATTGCTAAGCCATTGGAGTTGGAATGCCTTATATATCAATCCATTCCTACCATGCTTAGATGGCTTAGGGGGACCTACACGCATGCGCGGGTTGAGCCCAAACCAGGTGGTTTCAGGGGGTCCGGGCCGAAAATCCATAAACCGGGCGCGACGCACGCGATTATCGCGCGCAGGGGGGGTGCAAATCCCCAGCCCGTGAGCCTCGCGCTTGCGGGCGGCCTGATTTGGTTTTGCAGATTTCGGTTCAGTCTGGTTTCCTAAACCAATTTGGTTTAGTTTAATTTTATTTTTTCCTTCTTTTTGTTTAATTTTTTATTCCTTCTTTTTTTGAGAAACGCGCCCCTCCCTTGCGGCGCTCGACGCGTCTCCTCCTTGCTTCTGCGTGATCGCGATCCCTCAGAGAGAAGAGGCAAATGTTTGCCTCTTCAGATCTATAAAAGGAGAAGGGGAAGAAGCAATTCTATTCATTCACTGCTTTCTTCTCTCCTTCTCCCTCTGAGCAATCGGCAGTTCTTCTCCTTTCGCTTTTTTCGTCTTCTGCGATCGGTTTTGGTCTTGGGGCTTTCGATAGTGCGATCTGAGGTTGCTTCCGAATTGCGGTGTTCGTCTTGGAGTGCACCTACGAACGGCGTGAGTGGTTGTCGGATCTTGAGGGGATTTTGCCAGCGAGCCTCTGCACCTTGGGCGACAATAAATTCTCTAAAGACAGTCGGCGCGCCGACGCTTCAACCGGAGGATAACTATTTCCTAACCCTGCTAATTCATTTACTGTCTATTGCATGCTGCCTGATTTTATTGGTGCAAATATATTACTGATTTTAGTGCTATATTTATAACAATCTATATTGACCATGAATATTTTTAAAAGTTTTAACATTAATTAGGAGATTATAAAGTTATTAGGGCAATTTACCAAAGGGCGTACGCAACAATCGGTAATTACCAACGGGCGCACCATGGTTTTATTTTCACCAAAGGGCGCACTCATTATAGTGAACTTCCTCTTATACCCCTCATGTTATCTATTGCCTTTCTCTTTCTCTCTCACTAATAAATTCTGTGACGTCAGCACATGCAACGTGACTTAATTACTGACTTTTATTTTAAAATAATATCTAATGGAATCGGCGCTAAATTAAAAAACGTAAGGTAAAAATTAAAAAAATATTTCACTTTAAAAATTTCTCATCCAACGTGATTTAAAAATATAAATAAATAATTTTTATTTTTATTAATAGAAATTAATATATTAATAATATTTAATAAATATATTAATGTATAAAAAGTTTTTGGAAACAAACTGTTAGATTTAAAAATATAAATAAATGATTTTATATTTGATTAATAGAAATTAATATATTAAATAATATTTAATAAATATATTAATGTATACATATGTTTTGAAAAAACTGACCGTGGTAGCTTTCAGGCCCACGCTGGGCCTGAAATATTTTTATTTCAGGCCTAGCGTGGGCCTGAAATTTTTTATTTCAGGCCCAGCGTGGGCCTGAAATTTTTTATTTCAGGCCCACGTTGGGCCTGAAATCTTTTGATTCAGGCCCGACGTGAACTTAAATTTTTTTTCTATTTAAAAAATATATTAATATATAAAAAAAACCTATCAAAACACTTAATTTTAGATTCAAACGCAGGGCCTGAAGTCATCCCAGGAGGGTTTGAAGTCAAATAACTTCAGATCCTATAAATAATTAATTTAATAAATAATAATTAAATATAAAAAATATTTTTAAAATAAAAAATTTTTAGTGAGGGCCTGAAGTCATCAGTGACTTCAGGCCCTCTATCTGAAAAATTTTCCCTTAGGCCTGAAGTCATCCGACTTCAGGCCTAAGGAGGGCCTGAAGTCTGATGATTTCAGGCCCAAGGAGGGCCTGAAGTCTAATGACTTCAGGCCCTCCATTAAATATATAAAAATAATAATAACTTTTTTTAAAAAAAAGATATAATATATAATTACATAATAATAAAATGTTATAAGAGTGGTTTAGGTATATCAGTGAGTTTTGCTCATTATCAGTAGACAGGGTTGAGCTAGGAGATGAGATTTTGGGTGCCGAAACCTCTAATCTTGCTGTATCACCAATGCTATATGAGTGGTTTAGGTATATCAGTGAGTTTTGAGCAAAACTCACTGATGGACCTACCATATTTGGAATTCTGAAAACTCTATATCAGTAGACAGGGTTGAGCTAGGAGATGAGATTTTGGGTGCCGAAACCTCTAATCTTGCTGTATCACCAATGCTATAGCAGTGGTTTAGGTATATCAGTGAGTTTTGAGCAAAACTCACTGATGGACCTACCATATTTGGAATTCTGAAAACTCTATATCAGTAGACAGGTTTGAGCTAGGAGATGAGATTTTAGGTGCCGAAACCTCTAATCTTGCTGTATCACCAATGCTATAGGAGTGGTTTAGGTATATCAGTGAGTTTTGAGCAAAACTCACTGATGGACCTACCATATTTGGAATTCTGAAAACTCTATATCAGTAGACAGGGTTGAGCTAGGAGATGAGATTTTGGGTGCCGAAACCTCTAATCTTGCAGTATCACCAATGCTATAGGAGTGGTTTAGGTATATCAGTGAGTTTTGAGCAAAACTCACTGATGGACCTACCATATTTGGAATTCTGAAAACTCTATATCAGTAGACAGGGTTGAGCTAGGAGATGAGATTTTGGGTGCCGAAACCTCTAATCTTGCTGTATCACCAATGCTATAGGAGTGGTTTAGGTTTATCAGTGAGTTTTGAGCAAAACTCACTGATGGGCTTACCATATTTGGAATTCTGAAAACTCTATATCAGTAGACAGGGTTGAGCTAGGAGATGAGATTTTGGGTGCCGAAACCTCTAATCTTGCCGTATCACCAATGCTATAGCAGTGGTTTAGGTATATCAGTGAGTTTTGAGCAAAACTCACTGATGGACCTACCATATTTGGAATTCTGAAAACTCTATATCAGTAGACAGGTTTGAGCTAGGAGATGAGATTTTGGGTGCCGAAACCTCTAATCTTGCTGTATCACCAATGCTATAGGAGTGAGTGGTTTAGGTATATCAGTGAGTTTTGAGCAAAACTCACTGATGGACCTACCATATTTGGAATTCTGAAAACTCTATATCAGTAGACAGGTTTGAGCTAGGAGATGAGATTTTGGGTGCCGAAACCTCTAATCTTGCTGTATCACCAATGCTATAGGAGTGAGTGGTTTAGGTATATCAGTGAGTTTTGAGCAAAACTCACTGATGGACCTAAACCACTCCTATAACATTGGTGATACAACAAGATTAGAGGTTTTGGCACCCAAAATCTCATCTCCTAGCTCAACCCTGTCTACTGATATAGAGTTTTCAGAATTCCAAATATGGTAAGTCCATCAGTGAGTTTTGCTCAAAACTCACTGATATACCTAAATCACTCCTATAGCATTGGTGATACAGCAAGATTAGAGGTTTCGGCACCCAAAATTTCATCTCCTAGCTTAACCCTGTCTACTGATATAGAGTTTTCAGAATTCCAAATATGGTAGGTCCATCAGTGAGTTTTGCTTAAAACTCACTGATATACCTAAACCACTCCTATAGCATTGGTGATACAGCAAGATTAGAGGTTTCGGCACCCAAAATCTCATCTCCTAGCTCAACCCTGTCTACTGATATAGAGTTTTCAGAATTCCAAATATGGTAGGTCCATCAGTGAGTTTTGCTCGAAACTCACTGATATACCTAAACCACTCCTATAGCATTGGTGATACGGCAAGATTAGAGGTTTCAGCACCCAAAATCTCATCTCCTAGCTCAAACCTGTCTACTGATATAGAGTTTTCAGAATTCCAAATATGGTAGGTCCATCAGTGAGTTTTGCTCAAAACTCACTGATATACCTAAACCACTGCTATAGCATTGGTGATACGGCAAGATTAGAGGTTTCGGCACCCAAAATCTCATCTCCTAGCTCAACCCTGTCTACTGATATAGAGTTTTCAGAATTCCAAATATGGTAGGTTCATCAGTGAGTTTTGCTCAAAACTCACTGATATACCTAAACCGCAAGATTAGAGGTTTCGGCACCCAAAATCTCATCTCTTAGCTCAACCCTGTCTACTGATATAGAGTTTTCAGAATTCCAAATATAGTAGGTCCATCAGTGAGTTTTGCTCAAAACTCACTGATATACCTAAACCACTCCTATAGCATTGGTGATACAGCAAGATTAGAGGTTTCGGCACACAAAATCTCATCTCCTAGCTCAACCCTGTCTACTGATAATGAGTTTTCAGAATTCCAAATATGGTAAGTCCATCAGTGAGTTTTGCTCAAAACTCACTGATATACCTAAACCACTCCTATAGCATTTGTGATACAGCAAGATTAGAGATTTCGGCACCCAAAATCTCATCTCCTAGCTCAACCCTGTCTACTGATATAGAGTTTTCAGAATTCCAAATATGGTAGGTTCATCAATGAGTTTTGCTCAAAACTCACTGATATACCTAAACCACTCCTATAGCATTGGTGATACTGCAAGATTAGAGGTTTCGGCACCCAAAATCTCATCTCCTAGCTCAACCCTGTCTACTGATAGAGTTTTCAGAATTCCAAATATGGTAGGTCCATCAGTGAGTTTTGCTCAAAACTCACTGATATACCTAAACCACTGCTATAGCATTGGTGATACGGCAAGATTAGAGGTTTCGGCACCCAAAATCTCATCTCCTAGCTCAACCCTGTCTACTGATAATGAGTTTTCAGAATTCCAAATATGGTAAGTCCATCAGTGAGTTTTGCTCAAAACTCACTGATATACCTAAACCACGCCTATAACATTGGTGATACAGGAAGATTAGAGGTTTCGGCACCCAAAATCTCATCTCCTAGCTCAACCCTGTCTACTGATATAGAGTTTTCAGAATTCCAAATATGGTAGGTCCATCAGTGAGTTTTGCTCAAAACTCACTGATATACCTAAACCACTCCTATAGCATTGGTGATACTGCAAGATTAGAGGTTTCGGCACCCAAAATCTCATCTCCTAGCTCAACCCTGTCTACTGATATAGAGTTTTCAGAATTCCAAATATGGTAGGTCCATCAGTGAGTTTTGCTCAAAACTCACTGATATACCTAAACCACTGCTATAGCATTGGTGATACGGCAAGATTAGAGGTTTCGGCACCCAAAATCTCATCTCCTAGCTCAACCCTGTTTACTGATAATGAGTTTTCAGAATTCCAAATATGGTAGGTCCATCAGTGAGTTTTGCTCAAAACTCACTGATATACCTAAACCACTCTTATAACATTTTATTATTATGTAATTATATATTGTACCTTTTTTTTAAAAAAAGTTATTATTATTTTTATATATTTAATGGAGGGCATGAAGTCATCAGACTTCAGGCCCTCCTTGGGCCTGAAGTCATCAAACTTCAGGCCCTCCTTAGGCCTGAAGTCGGATGACTTCAGGCCTAAGGGAAAATTTTTCAGATAGAGGGCCTGAAGTCACTGATGACTTCAGGCCCTCACTAAAAATTTTTTATTTTAAAAATATTTTTTATATTTAATTATTATTTATTAAATTAATTATTTATAGGATCTGAAGTTATTTGACTTCAAACCCTCCTGGGATGACTTCAGGCCCTGCGTTTGAATCTAAAATTAAGTGTTTTGATAGGTTTTTTTTATATATTAATATATTTTTTTAAAAAAAAAATTTGAGTTCACGTCGGGCCTGAATCAAAAGATTTCAGGCCCAACGTGGGTCTGAAATAAAAAATTTCAGGCCCACGCTGGGCCTGAAATAAAAAATTTCAGGCCCAGCATGGGCCTGAAAGCTACCACGGTCAGTTTTTTCAAAACATATATATACATTAATATATTTATTAAATATTATTTAATATATTAATTTCTATTAATCAAATATAAAATCATTTATTTATATTTTTAAATCCAACAGTTTGTTTCTAAAAACTTTTTATACATTAATATATTTATTAAATATTATTTAATATATTAATTTCTATTAATAAAAATAAAAATTATTTATTTATATTTTTAAATCACGTCGGATGAGAAATTTTTAAAGTGAAATATTTTTTTAATTTTTACCTTACGTTTTTTAATTTAGCGCCGATTCCATTAGATATTATTTTAAAATAAAAGTCAGTAATTAAGTCACGTTGCATATGCTGACGTCACAGAATTTATTACTGAGAGAGAAAGAGAAAGACAATAGATAACATGAGGGGTATAAGAGGAAGTTCACTATAATAAGTGCGCCCTTTGGTGAAAATAAAACCATGGTGCGCCCGTTGGTAATTACCGATTGTTGCGTACGCCCTTTGGTAAATTGCCGAAGTTATTATAATGAAATAAGAATAAAATTCTAACAGGTACATATGTTTGAGAAAAGATTCGTTTCACCCTATATAATTGAGTGCAATTATCTTTCACTACAAATTTATCATAAATAGCACGTTTAGGATGGGATTGTTCTAATAAATTTTGAGATCGATTTTTAATCGATATAAAATATCTCATTAAATATCTAATTTTTTATGTATAAAATATTGCTGTGTTAATTTATCCGTCGATAAACACTTTTAGAAAGTTATCAATCAAACTGAACCTCTGTAAATCATACCGTTTAGGAGAGAGTGGAGATAAATCGATCACAATCACGGAGACTAAATTGAAGGTGGGGAAATGAGTCATGTGGCATGGCTTACAAACAAGAAGGCCCGCCAAAGATAGATTAATAGATAGATATAGGCACTTGGGGATGCTGATTGAGATTGATTCCAATTCAATTGGAGGAGTTAGATTGGACTTCGATCTCCCACTAATTTTACAACACATCGAATGGATAGAATACTTTGAAAATTAAAAAGAATGTATAATAATAATCTACTCCACCTTTCCATCATGCATGTCAATGTATGACAAATTTATTTACTAATTAGGTCACTAAGATTTCTCACACTTTGTCCTAGTCAATGCTTATCGCGAGCATTGTCCTCCTTGAATAAAAATCATGTAAACAGTGTGATACAATATGTGCATTAATTGCCTAATAATGTCTTAATCGTGTTAATACACACTAATTATTAATTCTACAAGCTTTGCATTTACTCTCACTTCGCAAATTGAGAGAATATTCGGCTTTCATCTAACTTTCAAATACTTATTATATTATTTATTTGATTTTTTGTTTTTATTTTTCTTTCCAAAAGCGATCCGAGTGATAGTGAAAGGGTATCACGTGGATAAGGGAAGTTGATAGTCTTGCTGAGATGACGATTAGTTGACTTTGACTTCTTATCGCTCAACTTCTGACTCCCTTGGCTTTGGGGGTCTTTATGATTTACATTTGCCTTTGCCTTATAAAAGGTAGTCCTCTCGATGGTCACCGGTACGCACGTGCATGGATGCATCAAAATCCTAAACTACTATTCTCTTTTTCTTCTTTCACCATCGTCGAAAAATAACTTGTCCGTTGGAGTGGTGCACTGGGGAACCCTTAATTATCATTCTAACTCTCTTTCTTTGATTTTTTTTTGGTCCAACCCTAACAGATCTTCTTGTCGATTCTCGTTGTCACTAAGCGATTGCTAACAAGTTAGCTTCAACACCAACTCATCGATGGTTCGTTTGTCGTCGTTCTCGGGTAGGATCAACAAGTTTTATCTAATCCTTTTTTCATACTCCAATAGAATGAATTGAGAGTAGAGTAGGTAAATGACAAAATAAACATAGAAGTGCCAGTGAGCAAAAATTTGTTAAATCAAATAGGATTAATTTAAAAAATCGATTTAGTTAATTTAGTATTTTGATTTTTTTCAAAAAATCATTTTTCGATTAATTTGGTTCGATATCAACTTAAAAAATTTTTATTCGATTAAACTGAATAATGCAAAATAAAAAAATTAAATTGATAAATCTCCCATTGTTAATAAAAAAAGTCGGTTCAGTTTCGATTAAATCTCTTATTATTCTAAAAAAATGATTAATTCGATTTTCGTCTGACTTAATTGATATTTTATCTGTTTAATTGTTCCATTCTTATTGAAAAATATGATCAATTCAGTTAATTCGAAAACATTTGATTAATTCGATTTGTAATAATTCAATTTGATTGGTTAAATTTCATTATAATCGAATACTCATTCCTATATATATTGGAGTAAGTAGCATAGCCTACTTTCCATTAACTCTGATGGATTAGAATTAGTTGGTGGGTGGGTAGTTAGAAGTCAATAGATCTCAAGGAGAAGAAGAAAAGGTCTACATCAAATTAATAAGTCAAAGTCACAAAAATTTGAACAATTCTATGTCTTCAATTCAATTAACTTACGGCAACTCAGTCGCTCGCTCGCTAGTACTAGTGTAAAATGGGTTGTATTGTTTGTCCGTGTCTCCATCTGAATTCTGTCCATATAATCCTCTAAAACTAGGTCATATATATGACACATACTGAACTCTTTATTGGTGTAGCTGGGCCGAGGCCCGCAGCAAACAAATAGTGCTCATTCCAAGAGTTATGTTTGGTACGATAGAACAACATAATGTGTTAAACCTAATCTGACACTCCACCTAATGCGACACAATGTGTTCGTCTACCTAATCTGACATGGCAGCTAAACTAGTCGATCATCCCGTGCCATTTCCCGCTCGTAACTGGATGGGGTTCGGCCACGGCGTCATTAATTATTTACTGACTGACCAATTAGCCCTCGCGTCCACCTCACTGCCACCGTCCCTCAGCCCAATAAAGGCCCGGCACAAGGCACGTGAGGCGCCCACATCCACCGGGGTGCAACCACTCCGATGCCATGAAGGAACCAAACACGCCATGTGTGCCACGGCACCAAAGTTTCTTTCATTCCATTTATGATGCATGTTTGTATAAACTAGATACAAAAAATCGAGAATTAAAGAAAAAACAAATCAGCTTAATAAATGTCATGACGAGGAAGGAAGGAAGGAATTGAAGAGAAGGGATCTCAAGGTTAAAGGGAGGCAAGCCAACATCACGCCTTGCTCGTTGCTTTTCCCTTGATAATTACTCCTTTCCCTTCGTTTCATTTCCTCCATTTGTCAACCTCCCCAATTCATGCCGCATTTTTTTTTTCCTTTTTTTTTTTGCCTTTCCTTTTCTTTTGTCTATAAATCCTCCAAATTCTAATCCTCGGAACCATCCCCGTCTTCGCAAAGCATGAACGACGCTGTGAGTCTAGAGGCCGACGTGTGCGACACCAGCCTCGCCCTCGGCTTGCCCGTCACGGGAAGCTGCGGCGGCGGCAACCGCAAGCGTCCGCCACTCGCCCTGAGCCTCTCGGGCGACGGCAGGGAGAACAGGGCAGCGTCTCCGCCACACAGCGCCATTTCGTCCTACTCTGCGGCCCGCACGCCATCGCCGGAGGTCAAAAAGGTGAAGAAATTTACAGGCGGGGAGGGTGCTTACGCGGACAGTGACGGCGGAGGGAAGAAGAAGCTGAGGCTCACCAAGGAGCAGTCGGCCATGTTGGAGGACCGCTTCAAGGAGCAGAGCACCCTGAATCCCGTAAGTATAGTATAGTTAATTTGTTCGTCGGTCAATTTTGTGGCATATTTAGCCCTCACTCCCTCCCTAACTCGGTAACGAGCAGAAACAGAAGCATGCCCTGTCGAAGCAATTAAACCTGCGGCCACGGCAGGTGGAGGTCTGGTTCCAGAACAGAAGAGCAAGGTTTGGAAATCTAGAGCATTCCAACCGCGTCTGAATGATTAACTAACTAACCAACCAACTAATCGACTGCAGGACGAAGCTGAAGCAGACGGAGGTCGACTGTGAGTTCCTGAAGCGGTGCTGCGAATCGCTGACCGACGAGAACCGGCGACTGCACAGGGAGCTGCAGGAGCTGAAGTCGCTAAAATTGGCATCGCCGCCGCCTCCGGCAGTCTACATGCAATTTCCGGCGGCCACCCTATCCGTGTGCCCCTCCTGCAAGGCCATCGTCCCCGGGAGCAAGGGCGGGGCCGGCGAGCCGCTGGCGGTGGCTCCGAAGGCCCAGTTATTTAGTAATCCTTTCATCCACTCCACGACGTGTTGAATTAATCATCGACGCGCCCAATTAATTAGCTGTAGTCGACCCACACCCTCTCTTTTCATCTCGGGCTAGGGAGAAATTGTTGTGATCAGGACAGAATGTAGTTGATATATCTGTTTATTATTAACCAAGACTTTCTTTTCACGTACTCCTGTATAGCTTAGCCTGGTCGTCATGTGTTCGCTCTGTTCTCCGTACGTGTATCATAACACAATTCCCATTTGCTCAATTGTGTGCGTACGTATTAAACATCCTTTTGAATTTCCTTCTGTGCCACAGATTGACACAGAAGAAACATATCATTCCAAGAACATACTTAGAATTGAATTGAACCGAACTGAATTGAACGATGATGACACACAGAATAGAAGTCGGACGTCGCCAATTTTCTTAGATTGGGAGGGACAAAATGCTGGTGGGAGAGGAGATAGAATTATAGCCCACGTGATATTGTCGGTAAATTGAAGGGAAGCCAAGGAATGATTGGTGAAGATAAAGAAAGAGCTCATTAAGGTGAGAGTATTGGATGCATACACTCTTTTAAAAAAACTTAGGTGAGGCAATCATGATCTTTATATTTATCTTGCTAGATATTTAAATAAAGCTGACTGGCATTAATCATGACATAAAGAGTATTTAAGCTTTGATTTTGCCATGATTAAGTGTAAGGCACACATGGAGTGTTTGGCGACTTTAGTGGCCGGAGATTTATTTATATTATTCCCGGTCAATGTCTAACTGCCTAATGGAACACAATTAGGGGAGCACTGAGCGACAAAAGTCCAATCTAAATCTCAAATTTTGGATGAGCATCAGCAAACAATTCACCACCATTCCCGAATCTTAATCTATTTTCGGTGGGCCCTTGTTGTTTTAACTTTCTTATGAATCTCGAGAGCCATCCAAATCTCTGCGTCAATGATTACTCATTTCCCGCAAGATCTAGTTGGCGAGATTAGTCAACAACATTCATGTGATATTCATGTGACAGAGAAGTATAGTTAAGAAAGACTAGAAGAGCACTCTTTCCACACACACACAAACACACATCTCGATCATCCTAAGCATTATCATCATCATAAACATGTTCTTAAAATTTTGATTAATGTATATATCTGGGACCCGGCACAGTGACTGACTACTCCTAAGTCCTAATTTGTTTTGATTGCTTATGATCATCATTAGTCATGGGAGGTGGTTGCGTCGAGAAGGATAGCTAGTATGGGAGGGACACACAAGTAGGCATGATGATGCATGTGCAAATCCAGTTTCCTGGCGCGGTAAGGACAAAGTGGAAGAGGTGCGATTGAGATTGCACACGAGGTTATGTCTGTGAATTCAAAGCAATGAAGTAAAGCTTGAGGGGAAAGCAAGGAATAAATGAGTAATCGGTGAACACAAGGATAGCGATAGCTCGCTCACTCGTGACATGGTCGCGTAAGTTTAGCAATGATGCTTCCTCCAAGTTGAGCTTAAAGATGAGTGTATCATCTATATGTTCATGCTAACAGAAACGACCCACTTATTTCAACGCCCATGGAATCCCAATATCAGAGCAGAGATTAAGCACCCTCTTTATGCTACATATATAAATATAAAGATCCAACGAATCATTAATCAAATGCTCGATGCTCTATAACCAGTAAAATGCTCGAGCACTTGATGATCAAGAACGCTGGTGTTACAAACTAAGAAAAGATGAAACGGATCATTCAGCAAACTTTATAGTACGTACATATATTGATAATGCTGCAAATGAAGCAAGACGATGTAATTAAGAAGACAGGATCAAAGTTCAAAGCTACCGATTTCTTTCTCGGGGTGCAGCAAGAAGAAGCCCGAAACCGTTGCCCTCTCCGGCCTGCTCGAGATGTGTTCCGCCGGTTCATGATCATTAAACTAAAGAAGTATTTTCCGATCGGCACGTGTCGGAATTTATTATTGAGGTGCTGGATAGCACATGCGAGCTGTAGGTACACCAGAAGCGAGACTCATCCCCTACTTGTGGCCGCGAGGCCTCTTTGTCGATGAAAGGAAATGGCATCGATGGCGGTGATGCTGGCGAACGCGGTCCGAGTTCCTTGCGCGAAGCCCAAGCCATCTCCTTTTTCTCCGTCGTACGGAGGCGGCGGCGGGGGATCGCCGTCGGTGGTGGAGTGCTCCTCGCGGCCGCAGAAAAAAGCGACGTCGCACCACATGAAAACGAGACCGAAGAAGACGCAGCCTTGGGACATCAAGCGCAAGGGGCCCACGGCATACCCTCCTCTCCCTGTTCTACCTCCCGACTGGACCCTCGTCTCGTCGACGGAGCCGCCTCCGCCGCCGGTGGAAGGTGATGCTCCGGCCACCGCTTCCGGATGAGGCGCATTGGCCGCCCGGTAACGCCCTCGTCTTTTGGTTTGGTCACTGTATGCGTCGTGTTTCCTTCGTGGTTGCCTTTCAGGTGTTCGATGTTTTGTCTAGCTCGAATTGTCGACTGTTCTGCATATTTTGGTCCTGTTATTTGATAATATGAATCACACTGGAATGATTCCACTTGCACAATGCTACTTTCGGAAATTGATCGAAGCTTCAAAATAATACACTTTTCTGGTTGTGTTCATCAATACTTGAAGTTGTGTTTAACTACGAATCTGCTTTAGAGCTTGCTTGCACAATGCTACTTGCTGCGATTGATTGAAGCCTCAAAATTATAACTTGTTTGGCTTGCTCACCTAAGAATTTAAGCTTATTTTAGAGCTTGCTTTGCTTGATTACCTCCACTTGCACGATCGAGTTAATTAAGCGGCTCTTCCTTGCTCAATGACACTTGAAGTTGATATGAAACTTCAATATTATATACTTGTCTTGTTTGTGTACATCGAGAACTTAAGCTGCATTTGACTTCAAATTTGCTTTAAATTTTGCATATTACCTTCACTTGCACAATGGAGGTAATTATGTAGTTCTTCTTTGCAAACTGCCACTTGCTGAGATTGATTGAAGCTACAAAACGATCACTTGTCTGGCTGCGTTCATCAAGAATTCAATTTGTGTGACTTTGAATCTGCTTTACAGCTTGCTCTATGTCTGGTTCAAGAATGCAGTGGGTAAATTGTTGAGATTAACATGTATTTCCTCTTGGTGATCGATCCTATGTGATAGGATTGCCCTTTTAGTGATTGTATGTAGATATCTATTCACGCGTATTTAGATATTAGTCTTCATCCGATTGTTCAGCATCTAAGTTATTTGCTCCCATGTAGCAAGTATCCCAACTCCTGGGTCTTAGACCAATTCAGTGTTTAACGATTTTCTTTTCACCTTGCTTAGTTGATAGCTCTCCACCTTGATAGTTTACATATAATTTTTGTTTTTTTTGGCCCCGGGATAATGATGCCGTGCTAGGGCGTCTTTTCAATGAATCTAAGAATCAAGTCTCAGTCTCGGCAAATAAACTGAGTACTTTCTGATTTATTATCTCAGAATTAGTTGGTATAAATTGGATATTTGATATTAATTAAAAAATAGAGAATATATACCCTAAATGGACTCATGCAATCACTAGTCTGATTTCCATTAGATTTTTAACATCCAAACAGTAGAATTTCAACGTTCACCTTTCAGATCAGCATCTTTAGTAACTTTTTCAGCTTTTTTCGCAATGGTCCCATGGTCTAGTGGTTAGGACATTGGACTCTGAATCCAGTAACCCGAGTTCAAATCTCGGTGGGACCTGGTCATTTTATATTGTGATTTATCTGAGTTGATCGATAAGATTACCATTCTAGCTGGCAAAAGCTATAGGCGATAATATGCTTTTTTTTTTAACCCAATAGGTGTAAAGTAACTTGACGTAAGTTTGTGTGTGAGTAACTAATCCATTCAATATAATTGGATAATAGTGAAGTTAATACTACACGACATTTAAGAATATCGAAATGTTATGTTATATTGACCTTCAAAAAAACATTTACTATAGGAAAATCTTTCATGTCAACTGTGCAAAACAATAACAAATACGAATTCATCATTCACAAGAAAATCATTCATGTAAGATTCCAAGTGATCAAAGATTAATGATGCTATCAATTGAATGATTTGGATGTTATTATTCAACAATCTAAAATGAAAAAAAGGTCCTACCGGGATTTGAACCCAGGTCGCTGGATTCAAAGTCCAGAGTGCTAACCACTACACCATAGAACCAATATGCACAAATGGATTCAAAAGCTATCTAAGTAAAAATAAATCAAACACGTACTTCATCTCCTTTTTCCTTAATTTTTATGAGAGATACAGATTATGATCTTAAGTTAAATCTTGGGCGTTATAAAATTACTTTAAGGTGTTAGTGTAATTCGGTATCGGTCTTCAATTATGCAAAAAATATCTTCAACGTATTGTCTTGAAAATAGTTTTAAAGAAAGATGTTAGCTTGTTTGAAAAGTATGTACATTTTCAATTAAACTATTGTTTTTAATTCGCAAGAAAAATAAATGTTTCTTCATCAATCTAGACGTGAATCTGTGTTCCAATATCCTCCTCAAATTCTTTCCCATTTATTTAAGCAAAAACACTCTTTCCCATTTAATTCCTTTAGCTATCATAAAATACTTAGATTTTACGGTCAATAGCGTATCGGATATATCTCCCCAAAATTCCTAATTTTGTTTGCTAGTATGCTTTCTATTTTGCAAAATCACTATCTGTCTATCTCTGATAAGGACTGAAAAGTATGGTCATATCAAACTTTCATTTTCATGAATCGATACCCGTCATTTTGATTTAGATTTCCTGTATCGACAAAGACGTTGACTTCCACCTGTCGTTTCTGCAGTTAGATTTCTTTTCTTAAATTTCGGCAAGGCCCCTTCTCTCTTCTCTTGTTCATGAGGATAAACACAACCTCAATTATACTTTGTAGAAAATTGCAGCTTATATATCATTCATAGATTTAGACAGCCAAGTTATTATGATCCTTCCTCAAGGCAAACGGCTACAGGAGTCAACTTCTAGATGGAAGCCAGATTCCATAGAAAGAAGCAAAAAAAGAAAAAAGATGGTATGTCTTCTCAGAACATGATCGAGTCATGCAAACAAGAAAAAGAAAACGATCGGTAGCTCCACCCTTAATTCTTCTCTACGATGATCTCCGCCTCATTTGAATTGTCCGAATGCTGAATTCAACCTCTTGACCAAATCCTTAGCCGACATCGCAAATTCCTCCTCCATCTGTTCATCCGCAATCAATCGGCCAGCTTAGCTTTTTCGCGTAATATATCAAGCAATTGTGAACGTCGAAGAAGTCGATTTCCGATCGAAACAAAACAAGATCAGAGAAAAAAACTTGCCTGAGAAACGACGGTGACGTCGAGAGAATTGCTAGTGAAGGGCATCACGCTCGTGTTCGTGACCGAGAGGTGCAGCTTTTCGATCTCCGAGAGCGCTTGCACCAGCACGCCTTTGCGGTTCTCGCAGTGGATCTTGATCAAGACGGACTTGTTGCAGACTCGGGCCTCGATCTCGGGGAGCAAGGAGCCGCCGCTTCGCCGCCGTTTATCCTCTTCGGAGTTGCCATCGCTCGAGGAGGTATCGTCGTCGTCGTCGTCGTTGTCACCGTCACCATGATCAACGAGTAGCTGAGTCTTCTTCACCAGAACCGCCGACTCGAAGCTCCGCTTGGCGACCTGGTCTTCGAGGTTGACGACCTTGTCCTGGAGTTGCTTTAGGTACTTGATCGCATCGCCGAGAACGGAAGCTTTGTCCATCTTCACCATGAGAAGTTAAGGATTCAAATGAATTCAAAGTGAAGAAAGAAAGGCAAATTAAAATTAAACTGAATAAAGCAGGTACCTTTTTGAGACCAGGGACAATGGCCGAAAGCTCGATGAATCGCTGGCTCAGCTTCTCCCTCCGCTTCCTCTCCGCCATGATGTGTTCGTGGTTTTGCCCAGACATCCTCTTCGCCGGGGAGCTCATCTTGGAGCCATTGTTGACAGAGCCCTCCACCGCCTCCTCCGCCTTCTTCGCCATGCTACCGCCGTAAAAACTCGAGTTGCAGACCGGCGAGTCGGGATTACCGAACGACAGAATTCTCGGAGCCGAGGCCGAGTTCTGGTCGGCGGTGGTGGTGCAGGAGCTCCAGCTGCTGGTCTTAAGTTGCTTCTTGGGCCTCTCGGTGTGGCTCTCGGAGGAAGGACTCTGCTCGAAGTGATCTTGTCCCAGAGCCACCTCCAGCTGCTGCAGATCCCACTGGTTGAAGAATCCCTGATCCACTCCCTGCACGACGATCCCATACTGATATCATTCATCATCTAAATTCGAAAAATAAAAAAAAAAATTGCATTCATCTTGAGGTGTTGATGATCATACCATATCAGAGTAGCATGGAGATGCCATGGCTTCCATGGTTGAGAAACAGAGACGCTGACAGAGCGTCTGTCTTTCTATTTATCTTGAAGAAGACGCTATTTTTAATTTCGATCAAAGCATTTTGGTGGATTAAATAGGGTGGTTCCCAAACTATACACATCTTAATTTCCTTCATCTCCATTTGTTTATTTGGCTCCACTTGAATATTATTACAACTCTGAGTCAGCAGGATTCCCATGGATCGATCGTAATTAATATTTATATAAATATTTAATTCAAATTTAATTATATAAAATATATGACATATCTAATATTAAAGAATAAAATGCTATTCTTATCTGTCTATATGTGAACTGTGATTGCACCCCCAAACTTTATGGAGATTTTTCCTATGAAATCGCTGTGGATTTTTGTTGCGACCCCAAGATTCAGTGGATCTTTTTTTTTTTTTAAAAAAACATCTAAAGCATTAATTAAATTATCAATTTGGTTGAACGAAAAATTAGAATAAAAAAAGGATATAACAATAAAAAACAAATCAA
Source organism: Boesenbergia rotunda (assembly GCA_024364735.1). NCBI lineage: Eukaryota > Viridiplantae > Streptophyta > Magnoliopsida > Zingiberales > Zingiberaceae > Boesenbergia > Boesenbergia rotunda. The sequence continues at coordinate 161,526 of JAGFNQ010000301.1, read as the reverse complement.
AGATTGTTTTACCAAGCAAGCTTTTGTTAGAACTAATTTAATTATTTATATAAAACTTTAACCATTTGATTCGAGTTAAATGGTTTGTAAAACTACTCGATTATTTTGGCTTGTTTGATACTTGATTAAAAATTCACTTTTAACTACAAATTTAGATGGCAAATGAGAAAGTAGAATCAAATACTTAAACATGAGAACAAAAGGGGAATATATTGCAATTTGAAATTATTTAGTGTGTTATCTGATGAACTACAGCTAAGAAAGAGAGTAATGAAGGGTTGATGGTTCCCCTGTTCCACCTTCCATTGCCTGGAGTGTCAGCTACACATAAGCTATCAACAGCTACTCTCATTTATTGCTACATTACTGCCAAACAAATTCAAATTATTGGTATTTCAGCACACCATTCTCTGTTTTTTTCTTATATATAATCTTATGAATTATTCAATGATCTGATCGAGTTTCCTAATTAAACATAAAAAGGGTTATCTTAATTGTATTATTCCTACAAAACAATCACATAGTTATTGAACTAGTTGAAATTCAACAACTCAATGAAGTCTAATTAAAGCAGTGTCGTCCGATTGTTTGCAGGAATGGCACAAAAATCTCAGTCATCATATCCAATCAGACATATGAACCCACCGTATAATAAATCGATCAATTAATTATGGAAGACAACGTGGACATAATCGAGTTGGTACTCAGGCAGAGCTTGTCGCTGGTAAGACATGATTCAATTCTCGGTAAATATAAATTTCAAATTATCTCATGCCTAGACTGCTCAGAGTTTGTGGGTCGTCCTAGAGGGACCGCTAAAAAGACGATTTCATCTCCTACCAAATGAGTTAATTAAGAAAGAGACATGTGATTTAATTATTGGAGATCAAAATAGTTAAAAAAAAAAAAAAAAAAGGGGGATAATCTTGACCCAACCATGTGTTAGGCCGCGAGTCTCATTGAGCCGCCCTTACGGTAAGCAAAATTGGTACTTGTACGGTGAGTTGCCACAAATAAGCACGGGTTGAGAATTTTGATAGATGTAAAAATGCCCCACTAGCATATACATCCCGGCCCCTCACATAAAAGAGTCATTCTATTAGATCAAAATGATCTCCGTAATATATTTCTTTCTCATCTACGTCCCCTCACTTTCTACCACCGGCGAGTCTCATTGAGCCCACAATCTCACCATTCGCACGCTCATACGCCTACAAAATTAATAAAAATTAATTACTCAAACACAAATTAACATAATAATTTCATTCTCTTCAAATACAATTTGTGGATCTCTTTTTGATCGCACAATCTTAACAAATTTTGTTGTGTCAAATCTTAATGTCCCAAAGTTTATAATAAACTCCAATATCCAAATTAGGAATCAAGTCTAAATCCAAATCTCTTAGGGTGCGTTTGGTTCAAGTTATCATATATAACCTCGGTTATATCATTACCAAATAATCACATAACTAAGGTTATGGGGAATGAAACATAACCTGAAGTTGTTTGGTTCAATTTAGGTAATCAATAAATCTTGTTTGAGTAATAGTCTATACTTAATATAATATTTTACCATATTACCCTTTAGAATTTGTTAGACTTAAGGCTGTCGACGTCGATCGTCGTGTCCACGTAGGCAATCGGTGTACAACACCGATGGCGACCGCGACGCCGCCGACTAGCGGCGGTGGTCGCCGGCCTCCGGCGATCGTCGCCACAGCCGGCCTCCGGCGATCGTCGCCGGCGGTGGTTGCCTTCGATCGTCGCCGACGTGGTCACCGGCGATCGTCGCCGACGGTGGTCGCCGGCGATCGTCCCGCCGGCGACGATCGCCGACGGCCGGTGACGATCGCCGGTGGCCGACGACGATCGCCTGCGGCTGACGACGATCGCCGGCCGACAACAATCGTGGCCGGTGGTCGCCGGCGATCGTCGCCGACGGTGGTCGTCGGCGATCGTCGCCGACGGTGGTCGCCGACGATCGCGCGACAGTGGTCGGTCGTCGGCGATCGTGGCCGGCGATGGTCGACGCGATCGTGGCCGGCGGTGGTCGACGACGATCGTGGCCGGCGGTGGTCGCCGGCGCTGGCGATTGTCGGCGGCAGTGGTCGCCGACGATCGTCGCCGGAGGTGGTCGATGGTCGGCGGTGGTCGCGGCGATCGTCGCCGGCGGTGGTCGCCGGCGATCGTCGCCGGCGGTGGTCGCCGCCGCCGTTGTCGGTCGTCGATCGAAATAATGCTTTCGGAAGTTAATAAATTATAATGGTTATTTTCGTCTTAATGTAAATATTGGAGGATAATTTTGGAAAGATAAGTTCCATAACCAGGGAATCAAGAAAAACCTTACTTCCCTGAGGTTTTCCGATTCCTGATTGTATGCCCCTTTTGCTGACGTGTCGGGCATCAATCATTACTTGGGAATCGCTGATTACCTAAACCAAACAAAATTTTTGTTGATAATTTTGGATGGATAACCAAGGTTATCATAGATAACCCTCAATTAAACTCACCTTAATGATATTAAAAAATTACTACAAATATAATCATGTATACTTGTAAAATAATAGTTTTGATGATTATAAAATGTTGATGGATATCTCGATGATATAAAAACGTGGAAAGGCATTTGGGGAACGGTGTTGATAATTAATACGAGGGCCAAAGGAAGACATTTTTAAAACAAAAATTTCTCTCAATATAATAATGAAATTATTAAATTGTCTGTTGCTCAATTTAAAAATAATTATTAAGATGGAATTAATTATACAAGTAAAATAATGTTAAAATCTTCCAAGTTGATTAACTAACCAGTGAACCTTATCTCTGCCACCTTATGGCTTTTACCCACAAGTGTCCACATGAGCACACATTGTGCAAAACATGAAATATGGGCACAATTTTTTATTGAAATATTTAGAAATTAATATTTTATTCCAATGAATTATTTAATTTTTTTCTAAGGAAAATGAAGCCATACCAAATAATAATTAACTTAAACACTAGAAATATCTCTAGAGATCGATGAATTCCATATCACTTGTTGAACACTAAACACATAAATTCTTAATTATTCTTTTTACCAAAAAAAATATTTTTTTTAAAATAAAACAATCTGTAGAGACAGCATGGCATTATTAAAAGAAACCATAAAATCTAAATGTACATTTGATGACCTGTCAGTGCAATCTAATAAGAGATTGGAGATCCGATTAAATTTTTAAAACAAATATTTAAAATATTAAGCAGCTGTTTAAGTGCATGTCGAGGAATTATCATCATTATTATAATTCATCCTCGTGTCATCAAGATCTGCAAACAGTTTGATCGGCATCTAATTGGGAATCTAAGAAAATGGAAGCAGATTTTAAGTTTTTTTTTGTTTTAATAATAATATAATTTTCAGAGGAAAATATTTTTTTATTTTTATTTTAAAAACAATAAAAAAGCATCCTTTTTTCCTTTGCTAAGTCCAACGCAGTTGCTTAATTAAATTAAATACGAAACTTAATTATTTTAGTCCTTAATACTAGGATTTGAAGATCTAATGGGATTTGATCTATGGAATTCAAACGATCTATGGGATCAAAACAACTAGTACATTAAGAAAGCTGGTAAAGATTCCCTTTCGATTAAATATGATAATGCTATCACTAATCTTAATTATTAATTAGATTAAACCGCTCTTCCCGATGGCACAATAGATTAATTACGCAAAGCACATTAATTAATTAAGCAAAAACAATTGTTAAAGACAGTCGAGGGATTATTTTGTACTCGATTCCCCCAAACAATTGGGAGAGACACATGGGGAAATAGTTTCCAACATATTTTAGATTTAAAAAGCACCAACGCGAGATCCGATCTCTCTCTTATTATTAGTGTATTAGTGAAGTAATTAAAAATAATTAGAAATTAAATTAGCACATGATGCTCCTGTGATGGCTAGTGTATTCGTTGTGTTTCAAGTGCTCTCGAGCTCAAAATTCCTTGTACTAAATATCAGCCTTGAATTTAAAAAATAATAATCATTGATTTTATTTTTTTTCAATCAAATCATGCTCACTCGTACCATCAACCTACCAGTGGAGATTTATCTCATTCTATACCACAGAACATTCATGCCAATGATAATTAATAGTATAGCTTTAATTTTTTTTTAAAAAACTAAGTATATCAATTATTGGATATAGATGGATGCAAAAGAGATGAAAAAAAAGAGATTCTATTATGGATGAGACATTAATTTTATATTGGGGGTTCTTATCACTATTGTTGATTTATATTTTTTTTTTACTTACATGTATGATATGAATAAATGTATGGAGAGAAAGTCTCTTTATGCGTAGGTGGCAAGAGAGGTGCAAATTAAGGTTCGGATTTGCATCGACTAAGTTAACTCGTGTGCAAGGACGACTTATGCGCATCGAATGTCAGATCGATTTGGGCAAAATTTATCAAAGTGGAACAACCAATATTTTACCATAGATTCGTTTTGCTTGCTTCTCAAGAGTGTATAACGGAAGCATTAACTAAATATTAATGATGATTTTGTAACCTCTAGATAGTAATAGTGACTATTAATGACCATTAAGCTTTGGGCATTGAATAACCATTCAATGCAGCTAAGATATAATGCTCCTAACAAAGGAGGTCATGACCATGAGAGCAATATGATAAAAAAAATTGACAAACTATAGCAAAAAGCAAACTCTCCACTTGCATTCCCCTTGCTCTCAACCTCTCTAGCATGCATCTTCCATTAGACAGAATACCTGTGATAATATTCGAGTATCTCTTAGTTCACCGTGACTACCAATACTTGGTGGAGATTATGATTTACCGTTATATCCTAAGAAATAGATGACTCAAAAGAATCTTGAAGTATAGTTGAAAGTAGAGCGAATGTATTTCAAGAAAACTACTTGAAAGCATACCTAGCTCAATTAACTTCTTCATTTTTCGACTAAGCGTTCCACTCGAGAACAATCAAGCAACATCTCCCTGACTTGGTGTCCACTTGGGAGCAGTCAGATGCTTCTTCCTGACACACGTCCGCTCAGGAACGCTCGTCAACCACTTGGGAACAACTCAGAGTAAGGGGATCGACTCCCACCTTGTCGACTCTACCTCCCGATTGACTGGAACACTCGGAGTCTATATTACTTGATTTGGTATGCTCTTGGGAACTTGGTTTCTGCAAGGTGTCCTCTCGGCAGCAGTCGGGAATGCTTCTTCTCGACTGGGCATTTACTCGGAGTACTCAGAGTCTATACTACCTGAAAGCATACCTCCCGAGCGAATGCCAAGTCAGGAGCCACTTGAGAGAATCCATCTCGACCCAGCAGCACTTGTAGTAGTCGGGTGGCTTGGCAATTAGTGACTTGGACAAGTTGCTAATCAGGCAGTCAGGTGACATCCCGACTTAGATTCGAAACAATATTTCGACTACCAGTAGTCCGGATTCTTTTACTCGAAAATGCCAACCTATCTCCCCTCTCATCCATTATCCTGACATTATCCTTTTTTGACTATCAAATTATTCAATCAAACAATATTTTGCATACAAATGCATTAGAGCACGAGAACAAACACAAAATTGATTTTTAAAAAAATGGTACATGATGCCATTTAATTCACCAACTATCTGGAAAGCAATAAGTTGTCAAAAGAAGAGCATTTGATCAAGAAATGCAGCATGGGAAAGTGGGAAGAGAGTAGGTCGCGGTGGTGCAGGTTAACTTATTACTTCATGTCCTGCATGTCACAGGCTGCTAGGATCAGCATTGTTTCTTCATTAGCTAGGGTCCGCAGACCCATCCATCACCGACTGCAGCAGCATGCAGGAAATGCAGTAATTGAGAAAAGAAGCGATCCCCTAGCTATTGTCTGCGCTTGCAGGCGACTGACCAACCCCATCACTCCACTCTGTAGGATGGACGTCCCAAAGATGAGCAGTGGGGGCTGCCGTTCTGTTCTGTTCTGTGTGCTATGCATGTTTAACAACCTGTGCTCCCTCACTATCATTTAGTTACTGACACAGTCCTTATGAAGCGAGGCCAGATCCTGGGTCCTACTTTGTTTTTTTTTTCATGTCCCACTCTACGACGACGGTCGACGAATTATTCAATTACCGATTAGATATCATGGGCGGCCGAAAGTTGCCGCCCCGAACAAAACTATACCCCGAGGTACGGTGAACCCGTCGGAATTGTCGCAATTGTGATCTCGCTAGATTCACCGTCGAATTCGACGAGATTACAATTGCAGCGATTCCGACCGGTTCATCGTTCTTCCAGGATATCATTTGATTCAGGACGATGATTAAAACCTATCAATAATGTCCGATCAACGATCGGACGAATCGTTGACCGTCACTAGAAAACGAGACAAGCGGGACAGGGACTAAAGTGGGACAGATGATCCCGTCTGCTATGAAGTTCAGCCTCCAGTTAACACGTTGGCTTCAAAGAGTTATGAGATGAACTAAGTAAATTTTAATTATATATTTTCTTTACTGGCTTGTTGGTTGAATGAGTCGGTTATTGAAGGAAAAGATGATTATGTGGATGTCATACGTCCCTCATAATTTATCTTCAGATTATAAAGATAAATTATAAAGTTAATTTATAATCGATAGTTAAATAGCTAAAAGGTGAGATATATTTTTTTTCCCTAAGAGCATGTTTAAAATTAATCCATGTATCATTATAAAAATCAATAAGTTATAAACCTTAATTAATGATTGTGTCGTCTTATGCCAAAACATATATAACGGAGGCATTGGTCTTTTAGCACCGTACGCACTCAGATTTCAACCGAATATTTTTTCGAAATTCATAATAAATGATTTTTTTTATCTATTAATTTCCTCACGGGAGAAGTATCCTTGTTAACTGCTCGAGATTCGGATTGGCTGGCACAATTTAAAATGGAACCGATGGTTTATATTTGTGCCTGTGTTGACTGACGAAATTAAAGAACGAGACATGATGGGTAACATAATAGTTTATATTTTCTTGCCGCACTGACATGTACCGACAACTAAGATGAACTATTTAGGAGTGGTGGCGCATATCAATTGCTTCATCAAATAACCATCACTGTCACTGTGATTAGGGCACATTTATTATCATAAGGTCTTAGAGTTAAAATTTAATAAAATTAATATATCTATCTTCTTACGTACTAATCATAACATCCGAATTACTAACATTCATAATTTATCTCCTCCATGTTAACATTAAGACAAATTGACGAAAACACTGAGAACGAACGAATCATTTTATGCCACTGTAGTGTCTGATAGTGATCAGTACATACCATCCACACGCTCAGCTTCAACTACGTCAATCCACTCACGTTCACCAACGTGATAAGAAAATCAATCATTAATGACAACAGAAGAAATGTCTACGATAAATATCCTTGAAGCGATTCGTTCGTCCCCAACGCCCCCGCCAACCCGTCTCAGGGCAACACGGAGGAAGTAAATCATGGGACTACTAGCCTAGATGTTGTGGCTAGTGTGTGGGGAGAACGTGCACACTGACTTTACCAGATTTTGATCCCTTGATCTTTTAATGGTAATACTCATATATTAATCATCAGTTCATTCAGTGAGAACACCTTGAAAGTCAACTTGGAACAAGAGAAAGAAAGAGACAGATAGCCAGGCAACCTTTTTGCATCGAAGGTGTAATTCCAATCATTGGAATCAACAATTTAGATTTTCAGATATGATATCCCATAGCTAGATCCCGAAGGCGAATTATATCCTACTCTGCCAAATTAACTGATACAAATGAAGAAAATAGTAGCCAATCAACTTGCTCTGTCATGCACGCGTACGAAGGAATCAGATTCAATGAGCTTAAACCATTAAAACCATACAATTAATGTGTTCCGACTCTTTTCATGATCATTTGTACATAGTTCCGTTACCAATTAGGCATCTTCAGAAAACAGCCACAGAAGCATTTGTATTTTCCACAGGCTTATCTGATCAATTGTGCAAGTGAATAGATAAAAATCATCAAGAATACTAAATATTTTAGTCACCTTTTACACGACAATAAGGCAGCTAATATCAACAGGAGCAGAAAGATTATTATTATTATTTTTTTAAACAGACTAGCAACTCCTGATACTGGACAGATACAGGGAAATTTTATACATCTCAATTCTCAAATTCATCGAGCTCAATGATATCATCTCCAGCAGATTTACCATTGTCATAATATTGATTCCATAGAATCATCCAAGAATCATGAGAAATTCGGTTGTAACCAATTGAACCATGGAGAGATTTTAATTCCCTCGCACAATTGTAACCAAGGATGCACTAGGACAATAAAATGAGAGAAATATCATTATAGAATTGCACAAACATACCAATAAAATGCAGTCCAGTGCATGAAATTTCTATCAATTAATTTAGAAAAATATTTAATGGCTACAGATTTTAGACATGCAGAATTAGACGTGCATAATTTAGCATAAAGAGAGTAAGGAAATAGGCCCACAAAGAATTAGACATTCATAATTTAGCATTTACTGGAAAACAGGGTATGTGGCTACAGATTTTAGAGAAACATCAAACGTGCACAAAAAATTCACCTAAACTTAAGATGTAGTTTCTAGTATCTTTTTCTTGAGGAGTGTGGCATGCACATTTATTCAGATGTACCCCAAAGATCAAATGTTTTCCAAAAGGATTAAGCAATGCATTATCTGCAGAAACTACCCTTTTTCATTCATTTTAATATAACTAACAGATTCTTATCCACAAGGTATTCAGAATCAATACTAAATATTAAAACACAAATTTGGATTCAACTCCTAGCAACATTTCTTCAAAATGAATTTGTCCTTTTCTGTACACATTTAGACAAAAGAGTTGTGAACACAATGAGGAAAGATAAAGAAAAGGCCCAATATTTCAAGCATCTATAAGTTAATACCTCTAGAATCAACAGTATGTTTATTATTTTTTTTCAGCATTGGTGTGTTGGCCTCCGCCTGTGACGACCTAGTCATGGCCGGTCCCAAGCCCGGATAAAGGAGGAGGGTTACGTTAGGTTGCCAGCCAGCGTAAAAAACTATGGCAAATACTCAATGAATGGATCCATTAAAGTATTATGCTAATGCTAGGATGTTCCCCGGAAGGAACGCGTTGCAGGGTCCGACTGTAACGTCTCGGCAAGGACCGCTACATCTCCAGAACCCGGGTGTAGTGCTAAATATGCAAGGGTTCGCGTTGCAGGGTCCGACTGTAACGTCTCGGCAAGGACCGCTACATCTCCATGAGAACTTGGGTGTAGTGTTAAATAGGCAAGAGTTCTCACACCATAGGTGGACTAAGAATAAACATTATAAGAAAAGTAATAGTCTCAGATTTGGCACATGGAATATAGGAACTCTCACTGGTAAAACAATGGAGGTAGTAGATACAATGATTAGGAGAAAAATTAGTATTTTGTGTGTGCAAGAGACAAAATGGGTAGGTGAGAAGGCAAAAATGATAGAGAACTCGGGTTTTAAGTTATGGTATAAGGAAAGAGTAAAACAAGAAATGGAGTGGGTATTTTTGTAGATAGTTCTTTAAAAGATGAAGTTGTTGGTGTAGTGAGAAAGGGGGATAGAATTATAGCTCTCAAGATAGTAGTGGCGAAAGAAGTTGTGAACGTAATTAGCATATATGCACCTCAAGCAGGATTAGATGAAGAAACTAAATCAAGATTTTGGAGCGATTTAGATGAGGTATTACAAAACATTCCGCCAAATGAAATGATTTTAATAGGAGGCGATCTAAATGGACATGTCGGAGCGAAAAATGAAGAATATGAGAGAATACATGGGGGTTATGGGTTTGGAACAAGAAATGAAGAAGGAAAAACTATATTGGATTTTGCGATAGCATATGACCTTATACTAGCTAATACATTTTTTAAGAAAAAAGAAGAACACTTGATCACATTCAAAAGTGGGAATAATAAATCACAAATTGATTATTTTATGGTTAGGAAGAGAGATAGGAAGATTTGTAAAGATTGTAAGGTTATCCCTGGAGAAAGCTTAACTACCCAACATAGATTAGTAGTGTTAGATATACGCCTTAGTTATAATATTAATAGAGGAAAAATATACACGACTCCTAGAATTAAGTGGTGGAAGTTAAAGGATGGGAAGCAAAACATATTGAAGGAGAAGGTAGGAATACAAGCATTAGATGAAATATATAGCGACTCTAATACGACATGGGATAAGATGGTATCAAAGTTGAAAATAGTAGCTAAGGATGTACTCGGTGAGTCAAAGGGGCATGCACCACCAAGGAAGGAATCTTGGTGGTGGAATGAGAAAGTACAAGAGAAAGTGAAAGAAAAACGAATAGCTTATAAGGAATTATATATTTGTAAGAACGAGGAAAACTTAAAAAAATATACAATAGCCAAGAAAGAGGCTAAGAAAGCAGTGAATGAAGTAAAAAATAAAACTTTTGAACGATTATATCAAAATTTAGATACAAAAGAAGGGGAAAGAGACATTTATAAAATAGCTAAAGCAAGAGAAAGGAAAACAAGAGACCTTAGTCAAATAAGATGTATTAAAGATGAATGCGATAGAGTACTAGTAAATGATAGCGAAATAAAAGAGCGGTGGAAGATTTACTTTCATCAACTTTTTAATGAAAGTTTAGGGGACCAACTTGACTTAGGCAATTTAAGTATTTCAAATGAGTATAGAAATTTTAATTTTCATCGGAGAATTCAAACTTCAGAAGTAGAACAAGCTTTGAAAGGGATGCAAAATGGAAAGGCCGTGGGACCGGATGATATCCCAATAGAGGTATGGAAATGTTTAGGGAAAAAAGGTATTGAATGGCTTACAAAATTATTTAATTTAATATTGAAAACAAAAAAAATGCCTAATCAATGGAGGGTAAGTAGTCTGGTTCCCTTATATAAGAACAAAGGAGACATACAAAATTGTGCAAACTATAGGGGTATTAAATTAATGAGTCATACCATGAAACTTTGGGAAAGAGTAATAGAAAAAAGATTGAGGAAGGAGACCACGGTAACCGAAAATCAATTTGGGTTCATGCCTGGAAGGTCGACAATAGAAGCTATACATCTTCTTAGGCAATTAATTGAAAAATATCGGGAGCAAAAGAAAGATCTACACATGGTATTTATTGATTTAGAAAAAGCTTATGATAGGGTACCAAGAGAAATTATATGGAGAATTCTAGAAAAGAGAGGCGTTAGCGTAACATATATTGACCTAATTAAAGATATGTATGAAAATGTAACGACTAGAGTGAAGACTTCAGGTGGATTGACTGAAGCATTTCCAATAAGGATAGGGTTACATCAAGGATCAGCTTTAAGTCCCTATCTTTTTACACTAATCATGGATGAACTCACTAGGCACATTCAAGATACAGTGCCATGGTGCATGTTGTTTGCAGATGATATTGTTTTGATAGATGAGACACGTGAAGGAGTAAATGCTAAACTAGAATCTTGGCGGGAAACTCTAGAAATGAAAGGTTTTAGGCTTAGTAGAGTAAAGACTGAATATATGGAATTTAAGTTTAGCAGTGCTAGACGTAGTGAAACAATTGTTAAGATAGGAGATGATGAGTTGTCTAAAATCGAGAACTTTAAGTATTTAGGATCGTTCTTGCAAAGTGATGGAGGAATTGAGAGAGATGTCTTACATAGAATACAAGCAGGATGGTTGAAATGGAGATTAGCATCGGGTGTCTTATGTGATCGTAAAGTACCTCTAAAACTTAAAGGGAAGTTCTACAAAACGGCAGTTAGACCTGCTATGTTATATGGTGCTGAATGTTGGGCTATGACTCGAGCACATGAGCAAAAGATGAAAGTTGCAGAGATGAGGATGTTAAGGTGGATGTGTGGACATACGAGGATGGATAGAATAAGGAATGAGAGTATTAGAGAGAGAGTCGGAGTTGCATCTATTGAAGAAAAACTTCGGGAGACACGTTTGAGATGGTACGGACATGTACTTAGAAGACCAATAAATGCCCCTGTTAGACGATATGAAACTATGATAAATACGCACATTAAAAGAGGGAGAGGAAGACCAAAAAAGACTTGGTTGGCAACAATAAAACAAGATAAATTTTATTTAAATCTAGATGATGATATAGTAGGGGATAGAACTCAATGGCGTAAAAGGATCCATATAGCCAACCCCACCTAGTGGGATAAGGCTTTGTTGTTGTTGTTGTTGTTGTGGTGTGTTGGCGTCTGTAGAAGCATCAAGAACATAGGAGGGCTAAAAACTGCAACAATGACGCTGTCTGGGGATTCCAATAATGTCCTGCGGTTAATGGAAGAGCTTGAACATCAATAACCCCATAAAGAAGCATAAAAATTTGAAAAACAAAGGTATGAGATATTTTGAAAGGTTTTAAGGAATAAAATATAAAGCATTTTCAACCACCTACAGAAGCAAGGAACAAAAATTTTAGCATATTGCTTGTGCGAACATGAAATCAGAATCATGTCCAGAGTATGATACTATGTAACTCCAATCACCATGGATGCATGCATATTAGCTTTGGCAGGATCAGTTAATTCCGTTTGGATGAGCTAGTCTGAATAGGAAAGTCCATACATAATATTAATTCAAAATACAAGCAGACTGCAATTGAAACTTTTGCATATCTGACCATGATAAAAAATTGAAAATCAATGATCCTATTAATTACCTATAGCTGTAGCAAAAGGTGATTATGCTCACCTTAGGTACCTTTCACAGTCCGTCCCTAGATTAGAAAGATAAATCATTGGGTAAACTTATAGTCGACCGTCAAGTGCTTATTAATTACTTGTAGTTGATCTGTTGGTGAGTGACCGAGAAGGGTCAAAAGGGGCAACAGCCTGCAAAAATTAAAAGGTTTGGCCTCTGACATTCACCTACTCTCAATGGTCTTTCTTGTCATGCTGTTCCGGCTTGCATGCAAACAGCAGTAATAAGCTTTGGTTACCCATAATATAATGTACATATGTACATAAACACACAAATGGCAAATACCAACCTGAGGTGAATAAATTTTCTGCTCAATGAAAAGACAGTAATAAATTTTCTTATTATTGCCAGCTATTCTTCATCATAGTGAATTTCATGAGGTCCAGAGTCTAAGCTGATATCCATAACCTACGCGTTGGATTTAGTTCTTCAATTGTTTTCATATCACACATTAACATGGTGAAATAAACATTGAAATTCCAACCTGTAAAAAACTCCGACCAGGAAGGCATTTGTCAAGAGGTAGGAACTTTGTTACAGAACCATCCTCCTTGTGCTTAACAACAGCTGAAAATTTACAGTGAAGATGAGATGAAAACCAATACTGAGGTTTCAGCTCAGAAGCTCTGCAGCAAGCATACTACCAAGAGTTCGCTTCTGGATCTGAGGAAAAACAACAACAGTCAGATTACTTGCATGAAGCAATAGCATCAATGCAATCATATAGATCGTATCAAACATCCATGTGGAAATCTCAATAATTTTACTAATTACTAAGTTACTATGCGAAGAAGAAAAAAGAAAAAAGAAATAAATCTTCAAGTTGATTGATTTATTCGTGTTGCATAATGCAAATATGAAAGTTGAGATAATTCCTGGATACCTAGCGTGTGTTAGCTGAAAATGCTTTGGATGTGGTAGATAGAATGCATGTCAGATGATTCTTGGATAATAGTTGGATTCTTGCAGGAAACATCAATCCTGAGAGAGATTTTTCTGAAAAAAATTACAATTCTGGGAAGTATGCTTTATATAAATTTTATATTTAATAATTTTGATGATCAATAATATGCAGATATGAATATCTGACTGGAACTTTAATTCAACCTAATCTAGATGATTGCAGTTGAACCACTGAAATGAGTTTTAATGGTACTGATCTTGACTTCCAGTACAAAACATAAGCATATGGTACTACTATCTTTTGATGGCAACCAACCAGAAAGCAATTTATATACGTTACATAGAAGCAGTAACTAATACAAATGACCAGATGCCAAGATGTGTACAAGCTATTTTCACTTATAGATTACCAAATCATAGAAAAAATATGCACGAAACTATAATTATAATATACCTCTTCTTTAGAAAATGGTTTATGTTGAACACGCCTCTACAGATTTTCATATTCATAGATACCAACAGACCAGTCGTGTGATATGAAAATATCTATTGGGTCCCTAATGTGCTTGAGCTTCATTATATCATAGTCAGGAATAAGGTACCGAAGATCACTATCATTATATGTAGGTTTGTCAAAATGTCCTGCTCAGAAAGTACACAATCAGAACACACAAGTGCAGCATCATGAGCAATTGTCACATTTTGCCTCATATAAAGTAATCAAATAACTGATAATAAATTCAGAAAGGCACCAGATTGAATGGTCAAGCAAAAACAAGTGATGGGAGAATGCTTACATATAGTGGCATGTAAACTACACTGTACAGTCAACTATCAAAGAAATGGTATAATGAAAAAGAGTTTGTAGTATTATAAGGTTCCACCAAAGATCAGGACTTCAAATCTGTATAACAGCAATATCGGAGATTTAACCTTGGGTTTAAGCACATTTATTATGGTTTGGAGACAGTGAGACACCTCGTGCTCCAAGCCCAAGATAGAAAAGGCTATTAACAAGCATTGAAAAAACTTCTTTTGCACAAAGTACTAAATAAAAAAGAAAGCATGAACACAAAGATAAATAAGCACATATATTGATTGAAAAATAAAGTTGCCAAGATGATATTGCCGAGGCTTATAAATCCCGGAGAGTCCACCAATTCTTATGTTGCCAAACTTAATCACTCCAGAGAAGCCCAAGAAATAAATATTAGGTGCACCCATCCACAGTAATATCTAGCAAACAGATATCATCAAACCAATAAATAGATGTTATCAACATTCATATGACAACAAAAAACAAGGAAAATTATAAGCTTGAATGTAATGGCATGGTAAACTATTGCGACATTAAGAAATTACAATGCAACAATATGCACTCCTAGAAAATTAAAGCCTCAGCGAGAAAGAGTGGGGGATGGTAGAGACTAAGAGAAAAAAAGAGAGAAAAAAAAGTTACTTGGATGGTAAAGGACAGAAAATGGAAGGAAAATGTTTACATCCATATTTACATAAAATCTAAAAAAAGGGAGACAACAAATGAAGCTTCATAATTGATCTAAGATAATCAGATTTTGAGAAGGGTTGAGAATTTTTATTTTGAAATAAATTCTCCCTCTCCCTCACAAATAAAAAGGCTAGGGTAATATCCATTTTCCCCCTCCCTCACCCACCTCTCCACTTTTCTATCCCTTCACTCATCTTCCCCATCCCTCCAAGTAAGAAACATTGTAATTATAACAAATTGGCTCATACGATTCTTCTAAATTTTGTTAATTTTAATATACATGACAAAAAGAAAGTTGATCATTTCAATTGACCTAAACTAAAATGTGTCAAAGATAAGTGGAGCACTTGAGCATTGGGACAGAAATATAACTAAAATGTCTCAGTTTGAAAAGTCAAAAACAACTTTGAAATTTCAAAATGGTACATATGCAAAAGCCTTTATAAGTTAGATTATCATTAAAATTATCTAAATGTAACTACAAACCATTCCCACATACTCTTTTTATGCTGCAATCAAAGCAAAAGTTCAAACTAAAAAATCTTTAAAGCAAACCATTCCACATTATCATTAAATAAATGCATCATATGCCTATATGAGGAAAAAGAGACTGACAATTTTCATAAGTAGTTTGATGCTTCATGGTTCCCACCAATGAATATAGTTGGAACAGGTGCTACTGCTTGCCTGGAATAATACTTCCAAAATGAATTCATATTTCCATATTGTTTTGACCAAATACCATGGACGTTCAAGCCACTGGTCAATGAACGGGTTCACGTGCACGCTCTCCGGAGATCGTCATCGAGGAGGATACAAAGGCCCGTAAAGAACTCCAAAAGTGAGTTAGAATGATATCGGGGATGATCCTGGTCTATCCTTAGGGTACGTTTGGTTGGGGGTTATACATGATAACCTTGGTTATTCATCCAAGGTTATATAAAAAAAATCTTGTTTGGTTTGGATAATCAGTGATTCCCAAGTAATCATCCATACCTGACACGTCAACAAAAGGGGCATGCAATCAGGAATCGGAAAACCTTGGAAAAGTAAGGGGGCGTTTGGTAAGCTTGTTTTCCATTTTCATTTTCTGTAGAAAATGCGGTTTTCTGGAAAACGTGTTTGGTTTGCATTTTCCAGCCTTGTTTTCCAGAAAAAGATATAGCATTTTCTGGAAAACTAGAGAATGAAAGAAAGTCATTTTCCAGAAAATGAGAAAATGCGATTTTCTGAAAAATGAAAATAAAAAATGGAGCAAACCAAACGCCCCTAAGGTTTTTCTTGATTCCGGGGTTATGAAATTTTCTTTCCCAAATTATCCCTCAATATCTACTCTTTAAGACAAAACTACCCATAATAATTAATTATATTACAATTCATTGTCGTAGCTGACCGCAACCGATAGTTGGTGGCGGCCAACGATGACCGACGGCCGGTGACAATATAATTTTTTAAAAATTAAAATAAATATAATCATAGATCGTCGATCCGACGACTGATATAATTTTTTAAACTTAAATCGAGGGTATAAAAAAGTATAAAATATTATCTTATTTTTTATTTTTAATTTAGACAAGCATACAATATTATAATGCTTATATTAAACTAAAGGGTAATACGGAAAAATATTATACTAGATTGTATACTATTACCTTCAAATAAACAAGATTTTATTTGATCATCTAAATTGAACCAAACAACATTAGGTTATGTTTCATTCCCCATAACCTTGGTTATGTGATTATCTGGTAATCACATAACTAAGGTTATACATGATAACTTCAACTAAACAAACCCTTAGGGTGCGTTTGGTTGAAGGTTATCCTTGATAACCTTGGTTATCCATCCAAGGTTATCAACAAAAATCTTATTTGGTTTAGATAATCAGCGATTCCCAAGTAATGATCGATGCCCGACACGTCAGCAAAAGGGGCATGCAACCCGGAATCGGAAAACCTTAGGGAAGTAAGGTTTTTCTTTATTCCCAGGTTATGGAACTTATCGTTACAAAATTATCCTCCAATATTTACATTTAAGACGAAAATAACCATTACAATTTATTAACTTTCGAAAGCATTATTCGCGATCGACGACCGACAACGACGGCCGGCGACCACCGCCGGCGACGATCGCTGGCGACGATCGCGGGTGACGATCGCCGGCGGCCGGCGCCAATCGCCGGCGGGGCGCCGATCGCCGGCGGCGGGCGTCAATCGTCGACGGCCGCGACCACCGCCGGCTGCCGGTTGGCGATCTGCGTCGATCGCAGGCGGCGTCGCCGACCGTTGGTCGGCGATCTCCGCCAATCGTCGCCGGTTGGCGCCGACAGTCAGCCACCAGTGTTGGACACCGATTGCCTACGTGGACATCGACGTCGACGCCCTTAAGTTTAAACAAATAAAATTATCTAAAAAAATTTTAAAGGGTAATATGGTAAAATATTATATTAAGTTATAGACTATTACCTCCAAACAAACAAGATTTTATTTGATTATCTAAATTGAGCCAAACAACTTCAGGTTATGTTTCATTCCCCATAACCTTGGTTATGTGATTACTTGGTAATGACATAACCGAGGTTATATATGATAACTTGAACCAAACGCACCCTTAGGGTTTTTCTTGAGGGAGCAAAATTGCATAAGGTGAAGAGGGTTTTGGTGTGCGCGTACCTGCGCCCATGGGAGCGGGCGACCTTTTAAAGAGCTGTAAATGTGCAGATGTGCACATTCGTTTACCACGTGTTCCAGGATGCTCGCTGTCGTTCTCCACATCTTCCGAGAGAAATGATCTCATCAACGAGGCGGTTACGACACCTTCTTATCCATACGCCCCTGCGTTTTTAGTGGCCATGTAGGATGTGGGTCCGATTCGGGGACGGTTGGGGAGATGAGGTTGATGTTAAGGATAGACGACTAAGGCTGAATCATGGATTATGTCGGCAAGTGAGGCCGAGTCGGGATGATGTCAACGACTCAAGCTGTGTTAGGGATGAAACTGGCGACTAAGGCTGAGTCAGAGGCGAGGATGATTTCGGCGACTGAGGCCGAGTTAGGGATGATGTCATCGACTAAGGCCAAGCCGTAATAACTGTCTTGTTCCCAGACAAAATCTATTCCTTGGGATGCGTGCACCGAGCAAGTTCGGTCAAACCTGAGTTTCTTTTAGGCCGAGTTCGATTCCCTTTGGTCATGTCTGACCCGTCTTGACTTTGACTAATAGCTCAACACAACTTTTGACCACATGAGATACGTGGGAGCTGCAATCTTCCACCACGTCATTGATATTAGGTAAATCCACTTGCTTGAAAGATTTGACCACCAATTATATGGAGTTGCTAGATTTCCTTCAATAGCAGATTACTGTGATTCAACATACGAATTACCAAATATCTCACTGGTTAAGATTGAGGCTGAATTTGATGGATAACAAGTAAACATTATTTGAAACAAAAGTAGTACGTCAAATTTCACTATTGCGAAGACAAAATTAGGATGAGATCCATTATTTCTAGAATATCGACCTAAGAAAATTGTGCATTTAACCATTCAGTAAAAACAAAAGGGGAAGGAAAATGCTTTACATCAAAATCTTGTTCATTAATGATATCATTTGGGCCGACAGTAGTAAGCTAATGATATGATGATATCTTGCACCAGTTTAGCTTACAACTTCCCTCCTAGGTAAGTGAGTTGGGGGTGGGGAAGGGGTTAAATTTCATAAAAATTGATAGCTTATACAATTTTTATTAGTGTCCTAAAAAAAAAGAAGGTATATTTGTTGTTTATTAAGACATTAGATACATTGAATCTACGTTGGGCTATCCAAGTCAAATAGAATGTCTCCAAAATTAATTAAAGATCATATTCAGGTGAAACTGGAAATCATACTACTGAATTTTAGGCTCTTCGCAAGAGATTATTTGAAAGCTATCATGCTAATGTTTTATAGAGAGACCGTTCGTCTGGATTTTAGACATCTTTAACGTCAATTTCTCTCCTTTTCTTCGTTTTCCTAATCACGATCATCATTAATCTACCTGGTCCCCATTCCTCCGCTCCTAAGACATATGATTCTTAGCAGAATCATATTGGCTTGTTAGCTTATGAAAAATGTCGTAAAGAAAATGGTTGATTCGAATACCTGAAAGCCGCCGCAACAAAGAAGGAGGTCAATCTTCGTGTTTTCCGCCTGCTCGATTTGCAGAATCGTGGCGTAAACCTTATCCAACTCCCCGTGCAAGCATCCTTCTACCGCTATCTGTTTCCGCACCAGTGCGAATATTGTGCAAATCAGACCGTGCGACTGACCTTCATTGCTAATCGTAGCCTAGACTTGGACGTGCCGAGCGTGTGCTGTTTGATGTCGCCGAGGGAGAAGATAGAGGTCGTGGAGTTGGGAGAGCGGGCGATTGCGATTGCGATTGCGATTGAACCTGATTCTTCTACCGGCCTGATTTTACCAGAATGGGCCAAACCCATTCCTTTGCAAATTTGAACTTGGTTTAGAATTTTCGCTTTTGTGGCGTCATTTACCTCTAAATTTATCTTCCTTTTTAATCATAAAAATTTTATTCAAAATTGAAAATAATTTTCTCATGCCCTAATAAATTAGCACTTCCTGTGAATTCAAATTCGGTATCAAGATCCGCACAAGTAAACGAAAGAGCATACATTTACATTTCACATCGAGATCATACACACGTATATATATATCCATCATGGATCGATGCCTTAATTATAAGGACCAGCAGCTGAGCTGAACCGCCTCCTGGAACTCGTCCTCCATCTCCGTCGTCGTCGTTTCCTTTCCGCCCAGCTTCACTGACGGAGGCCTTTCGCGCCGCGAGGAATGAGAAAACTTCATGAAGAAAGATGTAGAAAGAACAGGAGAAGGAGGAGGAGAAGGAGGAGGAGGAGGAGATTGATGGGTGTTCTTCCACTGGTGATAGCTGAGGAAGAGCATGGCAGCAGAGGGAGCCATTGCTGATCGATCAACACAAATTTGATCGCTTGATTTCGAGCGTCGTCGTGTTGTTTGTTTACTTATGATGTTTGTTGGAAAGGAATTTAAATAATTAATTGACCTAAACGGTGGGTTTGTGTTTTTGAAACCGACGGCGATGCGGTAAGACAGTGGGCCTGGCCTGGCGTGTGTTTGGCTCGAGTTAGGCGACGGGCGGACGGCGGCGGCGGCGGCTGGTTTTTACTGTGACCAGCGCTCTCGCGACACGCGCTTTGCTGTGCAATTGGTTGGACGGACTCTACTGATACGGACAAGATTCGATCCCATCGTTGGCTTGGATTTCATAGCATAAACTATAATAGTTCGGACCGAGTTTGGATGGGAAATTATTTCGCCCACAAAATTAAGGACGCAAATTTCACAAGGAGCAAGCGAGTAATATTTTGCAGAAACAAACATTCAAATGTCTTCGGTGGCAAAAGGTAAATTGTTCGCCCTCAGCGTCCCCGCTAATTCGTCACAGGATCAACATGGAGGAGATAAATCACGAGGACTACTAGCCCGGATGTTATGACTAGCACGTGGAAAAAGTAGACATGCTAACCATCCAAATGTCTTAAGGGTGCATATTTAAGTAATTAAATTGATGATTTCAATCCTTGATCAAAAGCTTCATATCTCCCAAAAAATAAATGAGAAGGATTAAACTCGATGTTTTAGCTTCCGTTTGATAATTTTTTTCCTTGAGCTTTCTTCATGACTTCATCTATCGTGCCTCTGGAGAAGCCGTTGGCCCGATATAAATCGAACAATATCTCTTCTGGATGATAGACAATCTGAGACAATTATATATGACCTACATATCTCGGCCAATACGGTCGGAACACATATACAAATGAAAACAAACAAGCATCATATATAGTCTTATTTGTATATTCTCACGTCTACGATAACTCAAAGTCAAAAACCCTCTATACAGTCAAGCACAACAACACATAAAATCGTATCACGAACAAGTCCACGATGTGAATCTAAAAAGAAAATACAAACATCCACTAAAGAAGAAAAATGCACAGCGAACGAAAAGAAAATCAAATGAAGGGACTGATTGTTGGGTTCTCCTAGCGATATCATCTTGAAATAGATAAACAAACAAACGGGGGTGAGTTCAGGTGAATTTTGCGGGTAATATAGACAGGTATACATAGTATCAAAAAGATATACAAGCATAGTAGAAATAAACGGATATAGTTTCATAGGAATAACAAAATATGCATAACTAAAATATTGAATATACGATACATACCAGTGTCAATCCCACCTGCAGAGTAGTAAGTCATATAAGCTCGTAGTCATGAGCAATACAAAATCACTAAATCAAATGCAAAATACCTTCTGTATATGTATGTCATCCAAGTGTAGCAATCATAACTTAACGAAATACAGCAAACATAATCAAATGAAATCCCATGCATCATATGCACATGATGCAGTGACATGTGTCACCTCTATGCTAGTTCAACTACCATAACATGTCACATATAAACGATTGAGTATGTAGTGCTATGACAACTATACACACTTTGTCGCCATTACTCCGGAGTTGTCGAGTGGACAAGAAGCAGTCGGAGATAACACTCCTACCCCATATCATATGGGGGAGCCTACTCTCATCTCCATGTATCACACAAAAGAGGAGGGATCCCTGCTTACTACCACGCTCCAATAACCACTAACCCATAAGTGGCTGAGCAAAGTAAAACTGCCCACACTCTAATAATCATTTATCCCTGAGTGATTGTGTGGCCAAGTCCTGTATGATTGACAACCCATCTCAACTATAAGAGAACCTAGGGTCGCTAGCTATATAACCGTGAAGAATGGTGCATGATATTAACATATGCAACATCCACCTGATAGTCCTCCAACGAATATATGACATACGCAAGTCTGAATCATGAATTATGATCTACAAAATAAACTACTAGGTGTATATGCAAGGTATAATTAGTAATCAACCAATACGGGGTATGAGATGACATACCACTACTCCTATGCACATATGCACACATATATAATTCACAGAGCAAGAATATCAAGCATCAAGATCGTATGAAAATAAACTGTGATCGTCTCAAAGATCCAACAACAAGTATCAAGCAGGGATAACAAAAGATAGATAAAGGTATAAATCTACTGCTACACATAATAAATCATGCATAGAATGATGACAGTATCTATAGAGATAAAGTCAAATGTATCCATCTCAAATGTAGATGCGATCCACCAAATCAATGTCATGTATCAGAGGATATAATCATGTAGCTATTTACATAAAAGTAATTAGCAATCAACTACTAACTTGTGTAGGTAGAAAATCCTAATTATCATTATCACTTAATCACACACAATTAAAGGATTAGTCTTAGTTATCAAGATTGGGTTCACGTTTAGGTTTTAGTTTGAGCTTAACCCAAGATCCAACTCATGAACTCACGGTTAAGCCTGGATCCACTCGGGAACCTCACTCGGGAGCTCGCTCGGTCACCCGACAATACCGCTCGGGAGCTCACTCGGCAATTTCGCTCGGAGCTCGCTCGGCCACTCGGGAACCTCACTCGGGAGCTCGCTCGGTCACCCGGCAATACCGCTCGGGAGCTCACTCGACCTTCCACTCGGGAGCTCGCTCGGTCACTCGGCAATACCACTCGGAAGCTCACTCGGCCTTCTGCTCGGGAGCTCACTCGACCACTCGAGAGTTGACTCGGCCATTTCGCTCGGGAGATTGTAGACTGCAGTTTGGAGCTCGGGTCACTCAACAGAGATAAATTAGAATTAATTTTATAATTTCAATTTAGTGTAAAATCTCGGAAACTCCTCCAACAGTTTTGAAAACAAGAAAAACCATTAACAATGCTCTAAGTAGTTAGCAAGTAAAATCCCTAAAATAGATATGAAACGCTTTCTCTACCAGTCCTGTTCACTAGCTGTGAGCAAATTAACTCCAAGGTTGTTGCATATCGTATCAATGAAGATGATTAGTTGAGCGAGCAATTGAATTTAGAATCTCTACAATTCGTTGAAGGAATGGTAGCAATTAAGCACATAGACTAAACTTTGCAAAAGTAAATGCTCCAATTCTAAGTACATAATAGGAGAAATGCACACCCGAAGTTATAATGTAGTGGAAGGATGATTAGTTGTCATCTCAGACATCCATGATATGATCCGCAGTTACGACGTATTTTGTATAAATTTTTTCTTCAAATGAAATTAAACCTTGAGATTCTGGATTTTTAAATCGTTCGCCGTGAATACTTTCCGATTTACTATGGTGGTCGGTGAAAAATTTTATGGGATCGAAAATTTTTGTAAAACTAGACCGATCATTCGAGATTCAACGTTACTCAATTCCGATAATGATTTTCTTTTTATAATAGGAGAAATACATAAGTAAACGCTCCTCGACGTAGTTATATATTTATGTTAAAAATATAAAGTATATATTCTGTTTTCTCCCCCTCTTTTATCAGCGTTGTCTAAGATTATAAATGAACCAGCGTTTAGGTGGAAGCGTTTTGATTTGATAAAAATTTATTTATATTTATTTAATATATATAATATTAATTAAATAAATAATTTGAACAACTCAATAAATTAAATAAATAAGTTTATATCTAAGACATCCGTAATTTAATCTCTGATATATTTTGTAAAAAAAACTTTCCTTCAAATAGGGCACAAATCATGGGACGTTGGGCTTCTAGATCGTCCACCGCGAGCACTTTTCGATTTGCCCGGTGACCAATGAAAAACTTACGTAGGACCGAGTCAATCATTCTAGGTTTGTCTGCTACCTAGTTCAACATTTTATTCATAAATACTATTCGTGAATAATATTCAAAAGTTATATTCATTAATAATTTTTTTTTATTAATATACTAAATAAATAAAAATAAAATAAAATAAACAAATAAACTTAAATCATGAAACTCAATAACTAATTATACAAATACAATTTTTAATAAGCTTATTCTCATTGATAAAATTTTTACTAATAAACTAAATAAATAAAAATAAAATAAAATAAACAAATAAATTTAAATAATCAAACTCAATAACTAATCATTCAAATAAAAATTTTAATAATTGAATTTAAAATAAAATAGCATCTAATTGAATCAAGTTGAAATCAAACTTAAATTAAAATCTCAATAATATTTAAGCAAACTAAATTTATACAAATAAAAATTTTAATAATCAAATAAACTTGAATTTAAAATAAGATAATATCAAGGCTACGTTTGGTAAGGGGTAATATAATCGGGTCTATAATATAATCAAGTTGTAATGTAATGTAATGTAATCTTAATTACATTGTTATGTTTGATAATAAGTTGTATGCAATCTTTGATAACCATTACAAGTTGGATTCCTTTGTTTGGTGAGGAATAATCCATTTTGTAATGTAATTAAGATTGACGATCGACGACCACCGCCGGCCGGCCGGTTACCATCGACCGGGTGGCGGTCGCCGGCCGGCCGTCGCCGGTCGGCCGCCCCCGGCCGCCGGCGGTCGTCTGCCGGTCGCCGGCCGACGGCGGTCGGTAGGCGGTCCGACGACCGTCGCCGCTCGGCCGACGGCTTTACAAGCTGTAATGTAATCCAGATTATGGAAGTTTTGTTTTGTAATCCAAATTACAAATCATCAACCTCTTTTATAATCGAGATTACATTACATTACAAATTTAAAGTTATTCCAAATAAAAGATGTAATCTTGATTACATTATCTGGTGAATTATATCCTACCAAACACAGCTCAAAAGGAATCAAATTCAAGTCAAACTTAAATTAAAATTTTAATAATATTTAAACGAACTAAATTTAAGATAAACTTCAAATAAACTCAAACTTATAAAAAAATAAACCAAAATAAACCAAGTCAAGATCATTTAAAAACATCGTTCATTCTAAATTTGACTTGGTTCAATTATTTTCTTAAATAAATTTGAAGATCTCAAAACTCCTCGGCTTATCTAAAATTCTAGACTCGGTTCAATTATTTTCTTAAATAAATTTGAAGATCTCAAAACTCCTCGGCTTATCTAAAATTCTAGCACCGCCGGATCTGCTGCGGACCGCACGGTGCGGACCGCGCGGTACGGACCGCAGCGTCAGATCGATGAGGTAACTGTCTGATCGGTCACGTAGGGCGCTATGTCGATGGTGGCCGTTCGTCGATCGGACATCATCGGTGGCCTTCGGCTGTGCCCCCGAACAGAACTATAACCCTAAAGGGATACGATGAACCCTATAGGTAGCGGTGAACCCGTCGAATAACGATGAACCCATCAGTATTGGATAACAACAGGTACCTGCCTAATCGATCAACCTGACCGATCAGGCAGGTCTGCCATGTATACGGTTTGCACGCGGTCGGTAAGGAGTGATCCGCATGAGATCATTTCTACTCAAAACTGCTCGGCTTATTTAAAATTCTAGCACCGCCTCATCCATTAAATATTAAATATGAAGGATTAAAGATTAAAAATTAAAATCATCGGAATGGTACAGAAATATCGGCCTTCATCATTAAACCCCTCAAATTTTATTTATCCTAAAAAGGGTATCAAGTCGATTAATTATTCGGAGATTAGGATAAAATTACAGGGACAGAAAGATGACAAATTTAACTGGCCGATATGACATCTAGTTCGAGATGCCGGGTCTCGGAGTGATCCGAGCTCGCAGGGGATGCTTCATGATGACGGTCAACTCAAGCGTCTCCGTCAGGTCGACTTCCTCCCCTTCCGCCGCAGGCTTCCACAGGAACTCCTTCACCAAGTTGGCGACGAAGTACTCGAGGTGGAGCAGAGCCAGCGCCAGCCCCGGGCAGATCCTCCTCCCCACCCCGAACGGCATCATCTTAATCTCCCTGCTCCCTGTGATGTCCACGTCCTCCCCCTCCCCTCCGGGGAGAAACCTCTCCGGCAGGAATTCCATCGGCGCCGCCCATACCTTCTCGTCCCACTGCATCTCCGCCACCGTGAAGTTCACCACCGCTCCGGCAGGGATCAGATGCCCGTGAAATTCCATGTCCTCCTTCACCGTGTGCGGCAGCAAGAAGTGGCCTGGCGGATGGCGTCGGAGCCCCTCCATGATCACCGCCTTCAAGTACGGCAACTTGTTCTGCTGCAGCATCTCCTCCGTGATTGTCTCCCCCTCCTCCGCTTCCACTCGCCGGATCTCCTCGTAGATCTTCTCTTGGATGTGGGGCTCCTTCACCAGGTGCGCCATGATCCACTGCAGAGCCGTCGCTGTGGTATCTGTGCCTCCCGAGAGAACTTCGGAACAGAGCGTCAGCATCTCGCCCTCAGTGAGCTCCCGCTCGCCACCGGAGAACGGCGCTCGAAGATCGAGAAGGGAGTCAACGTAGGAGTAGACTCCGCCTTCTTCTATTTCCACCCCTTGTGATTTCCGGACATTGTGGATTTCCCGCCGGGCGCGGATAAGGGGCAAGAAGAGCGCCTCCTGCCGGCGGCGGAGGTCGAGGAGGCTATTCCAGAGGCGGCGGAAGACGATCTTGGTGACGGTGGGGAAGAAGGAGAAGACGGCGCGCTTTGCGAAGGAGGCGTTGGCGATCTTTTGAACTTCTTCGATGGCCTCGATGGTCTTCTCGTCGAGCTTCTCGCCGAAGCAGACGAGGGCGAGGAGGGAGAACATGGCGAACTGGAAGTTTTGCATCACCACCACGACACCCTCCTCCGCCGCCGCCTGGGCGCGGAGGCGGCTGAGTAGGATGCCCAGGACCCAGCGACGGGCGTCGGCGTAGCGCCGGATGCGAGAGGGGTGGAGAACGACGGCGGTCAGGTTGCGGCGGAGGGTTCGCCAGAGGGGACCGTAGGCGGCAGAGGTGATGGCGGTCTGATTGGCGTTGAGGAGGCGGTTTGCCTGGTTTCCGAACGGACGGTCAGAGAAGGCGGCGCCGTTGCGGACGAGTGCGTCGTGGGCGAGAGCATGGTCGGCAATGAAGATGGAGGGGTTCTTTGTGAGGCGGAGAGCGAAGATGGGGCCGTAGCGGGCTCGGAAGCGGCGGAGAAGGGGCTCGAGGTCGAAGGAGCTGAGCCGGAGGAAGCGGAGCGGAGTGAGGAGCGGGATGTGTCGGGGCCCCGGAGGGAGGCGGAGGCGCTGCTGCTTCGTCTTCTTAGTGAAGATGGAGAGGAGGAACCAGGCGATGAGGCAGAGGGAGAGGGTGAAGAGGAGGAAAAGCGTGTCGCCCATCTGGATGGATGCCATCTTCAACTCCATGACCGATTCGCAGAGTGCGGAAGATAAATAGTTAGATTTCGTTGTGCAGGAACGAATTGACCCCGGAAAATCAAGAAGAGTTGTTGATGAAAAATATCAATTTGCTAGCGTGATAAACCATGCCATATTTAATCCGACACAAGATAAATCGAACCCATTTGACACCTGGCTCCTGGTTCGACTGCCAGTCCTGACACGAACCCAATAAGTATTTTTCAAACAAAAAAATTAAAATAAGAGATTTCCACTTCTGCCCGCTATTTATCTAAATTCATCTATAATGTGCACTACATAAAATTATTGGAAAAATAATTATACCTTGATTCACTATTAAGTAAAATTTATTATCTCAATTTAATACTTCACCGGCCCTCTGCAAACATCAATTAAGCGTGAGCCCTTCTAGAAGGAAAGACAAAGTCGGTGACGGTTGACTATTCTTTCCCCGCAATAGAAGCTTCCTTCCCAACCACGACTGTTGACTATTCTTTCCCCTCTGATCGTTTACTTTTGTTGTTTTTAATCTTTTTCTTTTCATTATACTTCATTCTTACTTTTATACTATATTTTTCATTCCACCGTCTGTTACCATGTGTCAGACGGAATTTAAATTTAATTTTTTATTTAGACAAATCAAATTATTCTTATTCATTCAAAAATAAAATATTTAATATTTTTATAATTTAATTTTTGATTGACAATAATTCCTTAATTGATAAACTTTATAAATTTTTTTTTAACATCTTTACTCCTATGATTAACAACATAATAATGCATAGTATAGATACGAATCATAAATTAACTGACGAGAATTCTTCTATATTGTGACATAGGTATTTAGGATATATATCCAAACAACGACTAGAAAGGTTAATGTCACATGAAATTCTTAATTCTCTTGATATGTTAGACTTTGATATTTGTATAGAGTATGTTAAGGGGAAGATAACTAACAAAAGGAACAAAGAGGCTAGCCATTGTAGTGACATTTTAGAGCTATGCAGACATTTATGGACCATTCCCTAAGACATCTTGGAATATGCATACATATTTTATTAGCTTCATAAACGGCTATTCCAGATTTGGCTATTTGTATCTTATTCATGAGAAGTTACAATCATTGGACATGTTTAAAATTTTCAAGGTTGAAATTGAACTTCAACTAAGAAAGAAAATTAAAGCCATCTGATCTGACCATGAAGAAGAATATTACGGTCGATATTGTTGATGCAGTTTGGCCCGATTGTTGTTTTGGTGTTGACACCGATTTAAGGTTTGATTTAAGTTTGGTTGAACTAATTGTGAGTAAGTCCTGGTCGGGGACTAGGCACGGGGTGATTGAAATCCCGGTGAGTGAAGTCAGGTCCTGGTAAGTGAAACCAGGTGATGAAAATCCCGGTGAGTGGAGCCGGGTCCTGGTGAGTGAAGCTAGGTGGTGGAAATCCTGGTGAGTGAAGCCGGGTCCTGGTGAGTGAAGCCAGGTGATGGAAATCTCGGTGAGTGGAGCCGAGTCCTAGTGAGTGAAGCCAGGTGTTTGGAAATCCTAGTAAGTGAACCTAGGTTGAAATCCTGGTGAGTGAAGCCGGGTCCTGGTGAGTGAAGCCAGGTGTTTGGAAATCCTAGTGAGTGAAGCTAGGTTGAAATCATGGTGAGTGAAGCCAGGTGTTTGGAAATCCTGGTAAGTGAAGCCAGGTCCTAACTTGGAGGGTTGGGTGAAAAGTCCTAGCTTGGAGGGCTAGGTGAAAAGTCCTAACTTGGAGGGTTAGGTGAAAAGTCCTAACTTGGAGGGTTAAGTGGAAAAGTCCTAGCTTGGAGGGCTAGGTTGTATGAATTCCTAGCTTGGAGGGCTAGGTTGGAGTCCCTGAATCGGTCTGGTGACCGATCAGAGAAGTTGGCACGTTGCTCCTTCGTGGATCGGTCTGGTGACCGATCCAGCGATGACTGATCGGTCTGGTGACCGATCAGGGAGTACACAGTGAGGTTGGGAACCTACTGCCCGGCTCCTGATCGGTCCGGTGACCGATCAGGGAGCAGGCAGTTGCCTCATTGCTTGGCTCCTGATCGGTCCGGTGACTGATCAGGGAGCAGGCAGCTTCCTCACTGCTTTGCTCCTGATCGGTCTGGTGACCGATCAGGGAGCACACAGTGAGTTGAGTTCCCCCGCTGATCAGCTCCAGAACGGTCCGGTGACTGATCCAAGACCTAGGATCTGATGTCCACGATTAAAGTTCTCTCACTGGGGTGACCGATCAGGATGGAGCCTGATCGGTCAGGGAGCTACCTGATCGGTCTGGTGACCGATCAGGTCACAGCCTGATCGATCTGGTGACCGATCAGGCTTGTGTCGCCGCGAAAGCTAGGAATCCCAACAAAGCGGTGGATCGGTCTGGTGACTGATCCACAAGCCCTGGATCGGTCCGGTGACCGATCACTTTAATTCAAATTGCACTGTCAGACGCTCTGATCACGTCTGAACAGGTCTGATTTCTCTGCGATTAATATCTGATCTTTGATTCTCTGTGTGATATGTTGTGCTAATGGTCTGATTAAGCTGCAGGTGACAGGGATGGATTCAAACACTCAAGGAGAGTCAATGGAGGCCTTTCCTTGAAGCAGGTTTGTCCGTTTTCCATCTCAGGTTGCAACGGACGCTGGCGCTGGCTGGAGCTGCTGACTGGGGCTGGTCTGAGGGAAGCTCAGGGAGTCCAGAAGAGCTCAGTGGTTGCTGGTTGTTGCAGGAGAGCAGCTGGAGGCTGCAATGAGCTGGTGACCTGGCGCTTGTGGAGAAGACATAAGCAGCGTGGTGGAGAAGTGCAAGAGACTCCTGCTGGTTGAGCTTGCTGTGACTTCTTGCTACGTGCTTGTGTTTTCTGCTGTTCCATTGTTCTTGAGCAAGCAACTGCAATCTTTGAAGCAACCATCTTTTACTTGAGCACTTGGAGGAAGAAACAAGAGGCTTGGTGAGTCCATCAGCGAGAAGACACGAAGAAGGGAGTTCTTGCGTGAGATCGTCGCTGGGTGGAGCTCAGGAGAAGTTCTGCTTGTGTTCTTGCCTGTTCTAAGTGCTAAGTAAGATCTTTCTTGTGTTTCATTGTGCTTAAAACTCTATCTTTGTTGAAACGCTGTGGAGAGATTATTCCACCGAGAAGGAGGTTGCTTACTATCCGGATTTTTCCGGGGCTTGATCTGCAGACGATCAAGGGATCGCCCACCTTATGGGCACGCCAAGGAGTAGGGGCAAGTTATCCCCGAACCTTGTAAATCCTCTTGTTAGCGTTCTTGTTCTTGTGATTAACTTAGGGTTTAGTTTACTGCATACTCTGTTTTATTGCTTCCTCTGTGCTACTACACCTTTGAGTCGCAGAAATTTCAAAAGCGCTAAAACTTCAAGTGTCTGACTACATTCACCCCCCCTCTCTAGCCATCCAAGGTCCAACAAGTGGTATCAGAGCTTGGGGCTCTGTACAAGCGGCTTAACATCCGAGAGCTTACAACAAGATGGCTGGAAGAGAAGGAATGAGCACAAACCGACCTCCACTCTTCGACGACACAAACTTTCAATATTGGAAATCGAAGATGGAGTTTTATTTAAAGACAAACATGAGCATATGGTTCTCGGTCAAAGAAGGTTTCATCCCTCTAAGAGATGTTAAAGGAAAAGATCTCAATTTCTCAAGTTGGTCGGCTGAGCAAATAAGAAAGAGTGAAGCAAATGCCAAAGCGGTGGTCACTTTGCAATGCGGGTTGACCAAGGAGGAGTTGATCAAGGTGGGTCCTTTTACAAGTGCTAAAGATCTTTGGAACAAAATCATTGAGCTCCACGAAGGAACTCAAGACACCCGAATAGCCAAGAAGGACCTCCTTCACAGTCAACTCCAAAATTTGTCCATAGAAGAAAATGAAAAGGTAAATGAACTCTATGGAAGATTCAAAGAGATCCTCAATGGCCTCCACTCCATCAATGAAAAGGTAGAAAATCGGGATCTAGTAAGGTTAGTTCTCAAAGCTTTTCCTAGGAACGCCTTGTGATCATCCATGGTGGATGCTTACAAGGTTTCCAAGGACTTATCTTTTGTTAAGTTAGAGGATTTATTTTGTGAGATGTAGCTACACGAGATCTCTAACCCAGGCCCCAAGGAGAAAGGGTGTGCTTTAGTGGCAGGTGACAAAAAGAAGAAAATGGAGGAGAGGACTCACTGTCACGTGGCTCTAGTGGCCTTAGAAGACTCAAACGAAGGAAGTGATAACGAATCAAGCTCCTCAACCGCGCCTTCATCATCTTCGGATGATGAAGAGGTAATCTCTCCCGAGCTAGACAAATGCTATAGAACAATAGCGTGCTTGACAAAAATGCTTAATAAATCTAAGGCCAAAGTCAAAGCATTAAGGTTGGAAGTAAAAGAATTGAAATCCCCTAAGGTTGAGGACATTAATGATTTGCATGATAAATCCCTTAAGGATGAAAATAAGAACTTGAAGAGCGAAGTTGAAAACCTCAAGAATGTTCTTGAGAAGTTTTCAACAAGCTCTAAAACATTAGATATGATACTCAACTCACAAAGGGCGATGTACAACAAGGTTGGTTTAGGTTACCGACCTAAGGAACCAACTTTTGTGTCATTAATGTCAAGAACCCAATTTAGGTCACAAGATGATTCTAAGGTTCAAAAAGTCAAGAAGAAATTGACTAAGGCATGGGTGCCAAAGTCATTCATTATAGATTCATTAGGTCCCAAAATTTGGGTACCTAAAACCTCAATATTTAGAATTGTATAAGCATTAATTGAGGGAGAGCATCTATCAACATAGGTTGTTGATAAGTGGTGCTCCAAACCCAAGGCTAAAGTTACACTAGTTTCAAAATAAGTCAACAAGCCTTGGAAATTATTTTTATATATTGCATGAAGGGTTTAGATTCACACATGATTTGCTCTTGCCATGAATTGCTTAGAATAATTGATTTTCTTGTAGCAATTGATGTTTTACTGCAATTAGTGTTTTTATGAAATTTCACTTGAGTAGCAAGGAAACTTTTCATGCAATGAATGATGGTATATCCATGGTTCAAAATAAATCTACAGGTGTTGGAAAAATTATATATTTTGCATGAATGGTTTAGGTTGACACATGAATTGTTTCTACTGTGGATTGCCTAGATGTGTAGCTTTATTATTGCAAGTTTGCGGTGACTGCAATATGAGGTATAAGTTAGAATAACAGTTTACTCTTGCAATATCTCATCATAAATCTGAGGTCTAAGTTAAATTCTTTTAACTACATACAATTAAAGAATTTAGACAATTCCATGGCAACTTCATGTTTTTGTGAATGCATGTTTTCGAAACTGTATAAATGAGGTAAATAAAATAAATGCATGTCGGACAAACTATAAGCATGTTTTGGGGATGTGATCACTCATTGAAATCGATACAAACATGTTTGTGTTCTTCTCATAGAAATTCTTAATGTGGAATAAACCTAAGTTAAGGGACACTAGTCACTTTGTATTTACCATAGAAAGTCCAGCTCATCACATTCATGCTTACCATGTGTTTTCTGAATCACACTTTAAACTTTGTATTTATGAGTTTTACTCTCAAGTTATATTGGAGATGTTGCATGATTTGAAAATATACATGTTAGTTAAAGAGTTGCAAATCATGTTGTTTTCTTTGGTTAAGGAACATGAGTGTTGTTTAATGGAACTCTGTTAGGAGTTAAATTTGATTGTGTTAGGGTTTAGAGTGTTCAAACGTTGAAACAGAACCATTTCTGAAACTTCTCAGTTTCAGAAACCTTTCTGTGTCATACCTGATCGGTCCACCGACCGATCAGGACTCACTCTGATCGGTCTGGTGACCGATCAGATCAATTCTGATCAAGGAATTCCCAGATCGTTCCCAATTGATCCAAAAACTCCTTAGACCAATCACCTTCCATAGAATTGTATCAGTTTAATGATCATACTACAAACAAACATGATACAATCCGTTTACAATTGAAACATATTTGATCATCCATTGGTACAAACCTGGTACTAAGGGAGTACACATTTGTTCAAGTGGTAAAATATGGGTAGGAAATTTTTAAGACCCTTGATTCTCAGAAATTTTTCTGAAACATCAAGTATTAAAAGCTGATTTGATACAAACCTATGTTGGAATGTTCAAATTCATAAGAAAAGGGTTTGTTGAGTCATGACTCTTGCTCTTAATGTCGTGTTTCAGGAATTTTCTGAAACATCGAATATTAATGGAGTCTACACATTTGTTTTGGAATGCAAATTGTCAATGCAGTCTGATCAGGAACGTATCAGAGGTTCAGAAATTTTTCTGAATTCTGATCGATCCCCAGACTAATCAAAAATTTTTCTGTATCAAATAATCAACGAACCTGATCGGTTACGGAGACCAATCAGAATTATGTGTTGGATACAGCTGCATTCCTACTTGTCATAAGAAACATATACATGTTTGACCATGATATAATTCTGTATATGATTTCATGTGCAATTCACACTTATTGACATATGATGCATATACATTGTTGCCATGATACATTTATGGTATATGCCTCTCATATGCAATTCAAAAATTTTCACCTTTGATTATTTTGGGTTTTTGGGGAGAGACCCATGTTT
Source organism: Boesenbergia rotunda (assembly GCA_024364735.1). Classification (NCBI taxonomy): domain Eukaryota; kingdom Viridiplantae; phylum Streptophyta; class Magnoliopsida; order Zingiberales; family Zingiberaceae; genus Boesenbergia; species Boesenbergia rotunda. Next base: position 127,413 of record JAGFNQ010000301.1, on the reverse strand, counting down.
GAGGGGGAGGTATGTTCAAACTTAATAACCATACCCTTTTCGATGTTTGACAAAGGGGGAGAAAATGGTTGATTAAGTTTAGGGTTATTGTAGGGGGAGGATTTTGATTCTCTTACGATAATTGAACTGCCTCCAAGTGATCCTTAATGCCTAAACTTAAATCGAGTTAAATCGGGTTGTCAAATAACAAAAAGGGGGAGATTGTTGATGTAGTATGACCCGCTTGTTGTTTTGGTGTTGACATCGATTTAAGGTTTGATTTAAGTTTGATTGAACTAATTGTGAGTAAGTCCTGGTCGGGGACTAGGCACGGGGTGATTGAAATCCCGGTGAGTGAAGTCGGGTCCTGTTGAGTGAAGCCAGGTGATGGAAATCCCGGTGAGTGAAGCCGGGTCCTGGTGAGTGAAGGCAAGTGGTGGAAATCCCGGTGAGTGAAGCCGGGTCCTGGTGAGTGAAGACAGGTGATGGAAATCCCGGTGAGTGGAGCCGGGCCCTGGTGAGTGAAGCCAGGTGTTTGGAAATCCTAGTGAGTGAAGCTAGGTTGAAATCCTGGTGAGTGAAGCCAGGTCCTAGTAAGTGAAGCCAGGTGTTTGAAAATCCTGGTGAGTGAAGCCAGGTCCTAACTTGGAGGGTTGGGTGAAAAGTCCTAGCTTGGAGGGCTAGGTGAAAAGTCTTAACTTGGAGGGTTAGGTGAAAAGTCCCAACTTGGAGGGTTAGGTGGAAAAGTCCTAGCTTGGAGGGCTAGGTTGTATGAATTCCTAGCTTGGAGGGCTAGGTTGGAGTCCCTGGATCGGTCTGGTGACCGATCAGGGAAGTTGGCACGCTGCTCCTTCGTGGATCGGTCTGGTGACCGATCCAGCGATGACTAATCGGTCTGGTGACCGATCAGGAAGCACACAGTGAGGTTGGAAACCTACTGCCCGGCTCCTGATCGGTCCGGTGACCGATCAAGGAGCAGGCAGTTGCCTCATTGCTTGGCTCCTGATCGGTCTAGTGACCGATCAAGGAGCAGGCAGCTTCCTCACTGCTTTGCTCCTGATCGGTCTGGTGACCGATCAGGGAGCACACAGTGAGTTGAGTTCCCCCGCTGATCTGCTCCTGAACAGTCCGGTGACCGATCCAAGACCTAGGATCTGATGTCCACGATTAAAGTTCTCTCACTGGGGTGACCGATCAGGATGGAGCCTGATCGGTCAGGGAGCTACCTGATCGGTCTGGTGACCGATCAGGTCATAGCCTGATCGATCTGGTGACCGATCAGGCTTGTGTCACCGCGAAAGCTGGGAATCCCAGCAAAGCGGTGGATCGGTTTGGTGACTGATCCACAAGCCCCGGATCGGTCCGGTGACCGATCACTTTAATTCAAATTGCACTGTCAGACGCTCTGATCACGTCTGAACAGGTCTGATTTCTCTGCGATTAATATTTGATCTTTGATTCTCTGTGTGATATGTTGTGCTAATGGTCTGATTAAGCTGTAGGTGACAGGGATGGATTCAAACACTCAAGGAGAGTCAATGGAGGCCTTTCCTTGGAGCAGGTTTGTCCGTTTTCCATCTCAAGTTGTAACGGACGCTGGCGCTGGCTGGAGCTGCTGAGTGGGGCTGGTCTGAGGGAAGCTCAGGGAGTCCAGAAGAGCTCAGTGGTGGCTGGTTGTTGCAGGAGAGCAGCTGGAGGCTACAGGGAGGTGGTGACCTGGCGCTTGTGGAGAAGACATAAGCAGCGTGGTGGAGAAGTGCAAGCAACTCCTGCTGGTTGAGCTTGCTGTGACTTCTTGCTGCGTGCTTGTGTTCTCTGCTGTTCCATTGTTCTTGAGCAAGCAACTGCAATCTTTGAAGCAACCATCTTTTACTTGAGCACTTGGAGGAAGAAACAAGAGGCTTGGTGAGTCCATCAGCGAGAAGACACGAAGAAGGGAGTTCTTGCGTGAGATCGTCACTGGGTGGAGCTCGGGAGAAGTTTTGCTTGTGTTCTTGCCTGTTCTATGTGCTAAGTAAGATCTTTCTTGTGTTTCATTGTGCTTAAAACTCTATCTTTGTTGAAACGCTGTGGAGAAGTTACTCCACCGAGAAGGAGGTTGCTTACTATCCGAATTTTTCCGGGGCTTGATCTACCGACGATTAAGGGATCGCCCACCTTACGGGCACGCCAAGGAGTAGGGGCAAGTTATCCCCGAACCTTGTAAATCTTCTTGTTAGCGTTCTTGTTCTTGTGATTAACTTAGGGTATAGTTTATTGCATACTCTGTTTTATTGCTTCCGCTGTGCTACTAAACCTTTGAGTCACAGAAATTTCGAAAGCGCTAAAACTTCAAGTGTCTGGCTACATTCACCCCCCCTCTAGCCATCCAAGGTCCAACAGATATGATGGATCAGGTGAACAACGTCTATGACCTTTTACAAATTACCTTGCTAAGTGTGGGATTATGCCTCAGTATACCATGTTTGGTACACCGAGTCAGAATGATATAGTTGAGCGTCGCAATCGAACCCTAAAAGACATGGTGCGAAGTATGATAGCTTTCACTTTTCTACAAGAGTCTTTGTGGGAGGAGACATTCAAGACTGCAGTTTACCTACTCAATAGATTTTCTAGTAAGACAGTAACTAAAATCCCATTCGAGATGTGGACAGGCAAGAAACCTAGCATTAGACATTTGCACATTTGGGGTTGTCCAGCTGAGGGTAGGCCTTACAAGCTTAATGAAAAGAAACTGAACTCGAGAACTGCTAGCTGCAATTTTATAAGTTACTATGAGAAATCAAAGGGGTATAAATTTTATGATCCCTCTAATAGATCCGTCGTAGAAACGGGAAACACCAAATTCATTAAGAACAGTGGGAGCGATAAAATCAAGGAAGTATTTTTTGAGAAAAGCGTTGGTGGTTCTCCTATGGTCACTACTAGCACGATCAGTAGTGGTATGGTTACCATAACACACATTATGGATATTACACATCCAGTGAGCATAGTGAACCAAGATATTCCCATAACATCTCCAAGACAATTGGAGGAGTCTATCATTGAAATTGAAGAATTGCCTCATATTGATGAGCAAGTACCTCAGTCATCTCAAACATAGTTTCCCTTAAGGTTATCCACAAGGGAACGGAGAAGTACGAATTCTCATGACTATGTTTATCTCCAAGAGCATAATTTTGAAATAGGGTTGGAAAGTGATCCTACATCTTTCCAATAAGTCAAACAATGTTCTAACCCTGAAAGGTGGATTAACGCCATGTAAGAAGACTTGAAGTCTATGACAGACAATGACGTTCGGGAACTTGTCGAATTGCCTGAAGGTTCGAAACCCGTTGGTTGTAAATGAATATTTAAAACCAGGTGGGATTCGAAAGGCACTATCGAAAGGTATAAGGCTCATCTTGTTGCTAAAGAATTCACTTAGAAGGAAGACATTGATTATAAGGAGACTTTCTCACCTATGTTGATGAAAGACTCCCTTAGGGTAATCATGACACTTGTAGCTTATTTTGATTGAGAGCTACATCAAATGGGCATAAAGATTGCATTTCTCAATGGAGATATAGATGAGTCTATATATATGATGTAACCAGAGAACTTTGAGTCCTCAGACTCAAAACACCTAGTATATGGATTAAAGAAGTCCATTTATGGTTTAAAACAGGTCTCCCGTCAATGGTACCAGAAATTTGATCAAGTGGTTACCTCATTTGGATTTAAAGAGTACTCCGTTGATCAGTACATATATGTCAAGTTCAGTGGGAGTAAGTTTGTTATACTTGTTCTGTATGTGGATGATATACTGCTTGCAACCAATAATAAGGGTCTGTTGCAAGAAACCAAGTCATTTCTATCTGGTAAATTTGAAATGAAAGATCTTGGTGAAGCATTTTTTGTTCTAGACATTCAGATCTGTCGTGATCATTCAAGAGGCATTTTTAGATTTTCACAACAGGCCTATATTGAGAAGGTGCTTATGTGGTATGACATGCAGAATTGCACACCTAGTGACACGCCTGTATTAAGAGGTGACAAGTTTGATTTGCAGTAGTGTCCATGATTTGAACTTAAAATAAAAGAGATGGAACTATTCGCATATGCGTCAGCAGTGGAGAAGTCTCATATATACACAAGTTTGCACTCGACCAGATATAACATTTATAGTTGGGATACTAAGCAGATATGTTAATAACCCAGGACCATCGCACTGGAAAGCAATTAAAAGAGTGATGTGGTATTTGCAAAGAACTAAAAGACATATGCTCACGTATCTGAGGTCAAATCACTTGGAGGTGATTGGTTATTCAGACTCCGATTTTGCTGGATGCTTAGATAGCAGGAGATCCACTTTATGTTATATCTTCGTGCTTATTGGAGGGACTATATCTTGGAAGAGCGTTAAGCATACGCTAGTAGCCAGTTCTACTATGGAGGCATAATTGGTAGCATACTATGAAGCATCCAATCACAGGATTTGGTTGCGGAACTTCATCACAACATTGCATATCATTGATGACATTGACAGACCACTGTGGATCTACTATGATAATAAAGTTGCAGAACTTTATGTTAAAAACAACCGTAGTTCGTCAAAGTCCAAGCACATCGACATCAAGTTTTTAGCGGTTAAAAGAGAGTTCAGAGTCGTCAGATTATGGTAGTGCACATCAGCACAGATTCTATATTGGTCGATCCACTCATCAATGGCTTGGTGCTTAAGGTGTTTCATGTGTATAATGTGGATATAAAAGTTCTTCTTATAGGAGCAGAACTCATCTAGTGGGAATCTATATTTATTTTATTGCTCTATGTTAATAAAGACAAACATTTTATTTTGATTATTGTACGTACTTAAGATTCAAAATATTAATGAGAATTCATATGTTTGTTTGACACTCTGAATACGATATCATGATTTACTACTGCTGTTTAACATTTGATATTTGTAAATATAATACAGATTTCTTTTGGAATCATAAAGTTTAGATCATGATTTGCTATTCCAGTTTAGCATAAGGTATTTGTAAATATTATCACTCTTTTGGGTCAATTTAGACCAGTTGAAAATTGACATGTACTGATCATATTTCATGTAATTTCCACTCTATACATCCGCATCTTGATCTATGTCGTTAATGACATTGGTATTAGGATTACTGTTGGGACTTGTTACGATTATATACAGTAGCTATGACCTCTTTAGTCATATACCAATGAAGTTAATGGACCAAATTGTTTATAGGGGTATCTTGTACCCATAAAGTTTGATATCAACTAAAGTTTTACTTGTATTTAACATACAACTCATATATAATCGAAGTGGGAGATTGGTTGGATATTATTATCTCTATTAGGTGGGCTTATTTGTAAGTTACACATGTAATTATAATCTGAGTCCTTAAAGTGATCTAACTTATGTTTATTAAGTTTCGGATAATTGGATGCAGATTTAATGTATAGAATCCTTTAGATCAATCTGTTATTATCTATGGGCTGATAACAAATTGAATTTCTATATGAAGGGGAGGTCCCCAAGGGTTTAGGACATCCATCGTGACAGAGCTCTTGGTTCCCCATTAACCTAGAGTTATTTCGACGTCGTCAACCCTAAGCCCCAGGAAGATTCTCCTTCTTCTTTCCGCTGCATCTTCTTCCACAGGGATTAAGCCGACGACGCTTCGACAAGGACAATAGTTCTTCAATCAGGTTCCTTGTCTTTCAGTTTATATTATTTTATTCTTGTTATGCTATGATTCGAAGAAACGATAGATCCATGGTCATATATATCTTGTATTTTCTCTTTCGAATTTATATTTTATTTTTAGAATTCATGCAGTTAGGAGAAAATCCAAATTCTATCATTGCTTGCCATCGCATATGTTGCTGCTTTATTGATGTTTACCTCCTCGATCCGCCGCTATCGCCGGCGGAAGATCGCCACCGGCTGCAGCTGCAACTCCGAGCTTGAGGACATGCCGCAGAACCAATTTAAGCGCGTTCTTGCTATAACTCTTACTCCCCTTTCAAGCATTTTAAGCGGGAGGACAAAGAGAAAGAAATTTCGATAAGGATGCACCCCTTTGCAAAAGAAATTGATTACTTGTCGAAGCATCCGCCTGATCTTAAAACATTCATCACAAGTCACAAAAATCCAAACTCGAGTTGTCATTTTGTTTGGATAGATTCCGAAGATCAGTTAGAGGGACTAGCAAACATATTAAACAAAGAGGAAATCTTTGCTGTTAATATGAACAACATATATAGTCTTCGGTCATTCTTTGGTTTTACTGCCCTTATACAGATTTCTACTTGGAAGGAAGATTACTTAATAGATACAATTGGTCTGCATGATATGATGGCCACTCTACTACCTGTTTTTGCTATTCCTGCAATTATCAAGGTTTTTCATGGAGCTGATAAAACGTGTTCTTTGGCTTCAACGAGATTTCATATATATGTTGTGAACATGTTTGATACTGCGAAGGCATGTGAAATTTTGTCATGCCACCAAAATCATTAGCATATCTTCTGGAGACTTATTGAGGAGTATATATATACAAAATTTTATAGGACTTTGATTGTGGACTCATACGGTTAGTTGCAAGAGGTTCATTCGGACACGCATACTACTTTATGAGACAGGTACTTCTTACTTATTCTTTAGCTCTTTTATCTGTAAATGCATGGTTGCTCCTTTATCTAAGTATGTTGATTTACCTTAAATCCATATGGTTTGTTTTCCTGCTTGATACTTATTTTGTGCATAGTTGTTCCTGCTTGTTACGTGCTCTACTTTGCAGAGACTGTATACCTTGTTTCTGTCTGCTTTATTTATCTTTTTTATATCATGCATTTACCTATTAACTATACCCACAGAGTTCGAGCCCGGGCTCACCACCTCTTGTCTCTATTTTTGTTTCAGGAAACTGAAAGTTGCGTCTCGTGTTGCTAGGAGAGGATCTAGCTGTCAGTCCTCAGTCTTGGGTATTTTTTTTTATTATTTTCGTACTTTATATTTTTATTCAGTGTACGTGTATAAGTCTCTTTAATGAACTTATATTTACTCCGTGGACTTTCAATTTTTCACTTTTTATTTTTTTATAGAGTTTGTTATGCTTAATATTTTTTTTTATAGATATTAATAGTTGCATAGATGTAAGTTTTATTATTTTATTAGTATTGTCGTCAGTCGTGTATGGCTGTGCTATTATATATTGTTGAGATGGATATAGATAAGTTTTAGATTGTCTATTATACAGGAGAGATACTTCTCGATTTTTGAATAAGTATGAGCTTTTTAAGGTGCGACGGATTTACCATCCCTAAGGTATATTTAATTAGGGATGATGGTCAGAAATGGTCGACAGTGTCCGATGATGTACCGCAAGGAAGAATGGTGATTTCGAAATATGAGGGGAAAAATGGGACAATCCCCACGGCCAAAAACAAGACTGCATTGGAATTTGGAAGCAACTTAAAGAATTAAGCAGTGTCAAAATTATTGTAACAACCTTTTTATGGGGTTTTCCCCAGTCTTTTCATAGAAATTTAATTGGAGAATTATGAGAAATCATCAAAATTTGGATTTATTTTTCTAATTAATTATTTTTTATAGGACAAATTAAACGTTCTCATTGAGATTTTTCTGTCACTGCAGGATGTTCGTCTTCTTCACAAGCACTAACCATCCGCCCTCTATATTAGGTTGCATTACTTGCACCTATTCATTCCCCAGTCCTATTCATTCGTTGAATTAATACTGGACCATCGGAATGCTTTGTCGGTTAGCTAAATAATTTAGAGATGTGATTGCTCAATTTGGATTTTGTTGTATTTTTTTGATGCCTTATTTACCTTCTTGTGGTATGTCTTTTACTTTTTTGATTCTAGCATTCTAATTATATAAATTAATAATTAAACAACCTGATGATTTTGGAAGAATATGAGAAAAGAAAAGGCTTGCTTGCTCTGAAAGCTCGAGGAGTGTAAGGTTGAAATCGACAAGGATGTAAAGACAATGCAGTTGCCAGCAACAAAAAAACAAAGAAATGGACCCTATTTTTTTATTAAGTTGGTATGCCTGCCTGCTGCCAAGACCTTTATCTCCAAATTTTCCTACTATATCAGTTTTCCACATAATCATTCTTTACAATTTCTCAAACAATTGATCTTTCAGGTTCTGACAAGGATACAGGGAAAAGAAAAGATAATGCTGACCGCAATGAAAAGAGCAGAAAGGTATTACTTTTGTCATTTGATGTTATTGTTCTTAAAACTTCTTCTTCAATAGAATTATTAATAGATAATATTATTTTGGCGTCGAGTTCATTTTTTATTTTAATTATTCTCAATGTGCATGTTTTTTTGATGAAAAAAAATTCTCTCTTGTAATTTCATTTACAAACAATTAGTACATATCGGAGGATAGAATAATCTTTAATCACCATTATTAATAAAGGAACAGACAAGCACCATCAATTGATGAAATTATCTCGACTGATAAGACAAAACAAAGAGAAAGACAACTTCTCTAACTCCGATGGACAAGTCTCTGAACGTTTTTTCTATTTTCTTTTTTCTTTAAAATAAAAAGATGGGCAAGGACTCACCGACAAACAAAAAATAACGAATATAATTTACCGGCCAAACCTTCCCGATACAGCCTTCTCCTTCGACACAAAGCTGATGGAGATTGAAGTTCTTTTTAGTATGGGAAATTAAGGGAAATTGACTCATGCAAGAATAAAAATGCTAAAAGAAAATATGCGCGCGCATATATATATATATATATATATATATATATATATATATATATATAGAGAGAGAGAGAGAGAGAGAGAGAGAGAGAGAGAATTAATATTATACGCTCCCAACAGTACGTGCCCATGCGCGACCGCGTCTTCTTCCTCGGAAAAAAGAGGAAATGTTAAAAAAAAAGGAAAAACATGCGGCATGAGCGCGTACTGTTGGGAGCGTATAATATCAATTATATATATATATATATATGTGTGTGTGTGTGTGCACGACATCTAACACCAATCGATTCATCAATTGATTGGAGGCGACTCATAATTGAGGGCGCCTGTGCAACTCCGGCCGCTTGCACCAACGACCAAATGGTCCCACCCAAACTATAAACTAGGAGGGAAAGGTAAACCGTAGGGAGAAACGAGACTAAATTCCAATCAAAATCCGACCGTAGGTGATTGCCACCCGATGCCCAGAATCAATTCACACTTGTCGCGACATGCCTGAGCCAACCTTAATCGATTAATATATGTCTTAATCGATTAAGGTAGCTCTTAATCGATTTAGGTTGCCTCATTTTCACCTCAACAATCGATTCACTAATCGATTGCTGCAAGTCTTAATCGATTGGGAGACGGACGCGCACGGGATAAAGCGCGCAGGATATCATTTTCGTGTGTGTGTACGCACGCGCGCGACGGCCAATCAAAACGCACGCACGCACACGCGTGGAGGCCAAACAAAACGTGTGATTGAGACGACACCTCAACCAAGGCCTTAATAATTATTTATAAGATAATCTTTTAATTATTTCTTAATCTTTTCGCAATCACAGTAAAATATAATAAAAGCTTCGGGGCTGGTCGAGTTACAAGGCAGGAAGAGATATATAAGGTAAGAGAAGATGAGAATATTTGCACCCAAATCACAGTTTATGATTTTAAAATTAAATAATGAAAAGGTGGTTCGGATATCTCGAAAAATAAACTATGAAAAAGAATTATTGACAGGAGGGATATAAAATGAATATGTTGATATTACATGCACTCTTTGACAAAAAAAAATCATAAGACACTCTTTGGTAAATATAAATTCTCACGTACACCTTTTGATAAAATAACGATGATATTTTTAAGTGGTTGAGTTGACTAAGTATTTTGATGAGTTTGAAAAAAAGTTTATGTTAGGTCATTAAATAATACGAGATGGTAAAAGGTGATATGCTTATCCTTAATGCCCCCGCCAATCCGTCCTAAAACTAACGCAACGAAGGTAAATCACGAAAGCTAAAATAATACTAATGGAGGTTGTAGAGCTAGATGTTTTAACACTACAAGAAAATTACCATATACTCACGATAAAAAATTATAGGTAAAAACATGAAAACCGTGGATATAAACCTCAAAAACTTATACCGACAAACGCCCATTTCTATCAATTTTACTATGTCTTTAACCGTAATTTTTTTTGCCGTCAATGTAACATATAATGACGATACTCATTACCATCAAAAAACATCTTGACTTATACCTACTGATTTCATTGTGTCATTATAAATTTTAATGGCAAAACTAAAAACTATCACAAATAATCACCAGACAATCATCCACAAAAATAATTCTGTCACTATATATTTTAGAACAAAGATTTGTTTTCCGTGGATATAAAAAATTAAAATTTGGAATTTCAATTTATATATTTAAATTTATATATATATATATATATATATATATATATAACAATCATATTAAAAAAAGACTTCAATTATGTAAAAAGTAAATAAATCCTAAAATAATAGATATCAATATTACAAACAAAGAAAATCATGAAAATTTATTTAAAGTACATATTATGCTCCTATAGCCGATAAATATATATGATGCATACAAAATACAATTCTAAAACATGATAAACATAAATCATTAACAATTAACAAAGATGAGCATCTTCCCTTCTAGTTATCACCTGCAAATTAAATTATAATAAAGCACTAATATTTATGTATGTATTTAACAAAATTAACATCAATCTTAATAAAAAAATAATCAAATTAAATACATACTATATTCATGATAGTTATCATTGAAACTTTGAGATCTTGAATTGCTTTGATTATTTGGCTTAATTACTTGAAATATCCAGAACCTATAAAAAAAAGGGCAGTCTTGAGTATTATGGGCAGTGTTGAGTAAATAAGATGATCTTAAGGAGGGAGAGGGAAAGCAACACAAAATTTACACTGATCTTAAAAATTTACAAGACAAATGAATATATTAGACAATAAACAATAAACTGCTCAGGATATTATAGTATTATGGGCAGTGTTGAGTAAATCAAAATGATCTTAAGGAGGGGGAGGGAAAGCAACACAAAATTGTATAAGTGACCTGTGATCCATTTGCGATTTTGTAATCTTTTATCACTAGCACTCCCCTTTTATCTTTCAACTCAACTAAGTCTAATGGCTGATGAGCAATATAGATAAACGTTCTTCCACTATGAAAATGAGACCATTCAGAATTGGAGACAACGTTTACTGTAAGTTCACACAAATCACACTTACCATTCATAAAATCAATAAACATTATAGATTCTGACCATCAGATCATAGTTAACCAGTTCAGTGCTTTTGAATTAACAGAGAAGCAACATTACCAAAATGCTTTCCATGCAAGTTTACACTACAATCTGAGATAAGATAATCATTGTATCTATACTCTGTATTTCTCAAAGCCAGTAGGGTGAACTCTATTCTTGATTATTGTGCAATCTTTAAAAGCATAACAATTGAGGATCAAACTTATCTAATAATCTTTCTCTTCACATATATCTTTTTTTGGTGTGCGCACATGTGTGTGGCATGCACAAGAGATAGAATTAGTTAAAGAATACATAGAAAATTAGTGCATGGATTGATTATTGTTTTTATTTGCTTTGAGGTAAACATGTCCATTACATGATTGGTTTTATATACAATCCTAAGCAAAAAAAGGGTTTCTTATGGTGATTAGAGAAGTCTCAGAAAATGTCATTTTGCAACTGACACTTGCTAGGCCAAAATGCTATTGTCGAAGATCAACAAATTTTTTTAAAAAAAAAATCTTAGATATTGTACAGACCATATTGAGCTATCAGATTTTACTAGCCACATAGATCACATTATGGTAAACTTAATGTAGAAATTCACTTCAGGCATATATCCCAGCAAGTATGTTCACAACTTTAAAAAAAAAGTACCAATGCATTGGTAGCATTATCTAGCTAAGCTTTGTCACATTTGCACATACTCTTTGATTAAATACTGCTGGAGGGGTGGGGGAATACATAAACCAAAAACACAAGGAAAATAAATAAATAGCACATACCACATTGGAACAACCAGGTCCAAATACATGATCAAAGTTGTATCTTCAAGATAGTCCTTTGACGGGTCAGGATCCAAGACAATTAAGCTCTGTGAAGTAAGAAACAATCATCATCACAGCTGGACTCTAGAGAGAAAATTTACTTGACAAAAATAGGGAAAACATAAATAATCTGTAGTTAACATCTTATCATCTGTGACTTGAATAATATGCCTGACTGCTTTTGTTTGCTTCAATCAGTGGCCTACATAGAATGTGGCATTATAATAACTCTTTTGAAAAATTATCAATTTTTTACTAATAGACTTGAAGCCCTTTTTGATGATGGAGCTCTAATGTTTGGTATTGCTGATCAAGAGTCACCAGGAGTAACTCCTACTAAAATAATTATGATACACATACGAAATCTCAAATGTTTACTTTTTAGACAATTTAAAAAGTTGTTCACCTTCTCAGGTACTGTCTGCTAATCTTGTCCTTAAACAAAGCTGTGATACTTGTCCAACTGCTGCCAAAGCAAACCATGGATTGTTACAGGTCAGTATAGAAATTGTTCTATTAAACTCGAACAAGATCTAAAAGAACAAAACCTGCATTGCAGACTAACTTATTGGTTCTGGGCAGAGCAATATGTTCCCGTAGTAAATCATCCTCCTACCAGAAAGCAAGATGCAAACAATCAAAACTCAATTTTACAACAGCATCAGCATATCAACAATAAAAAAAAGGGAATTTGGGACCTGAGGGGTCCAAGTCACGATATGACAGTCCTTCTTCAAGGGGGCAGCCGGTGGAGGAGGTTCTTGCCGAGGAGGTCTACCAAAAGGTTCCACGTGTAGGGTGAGTAGTGTTGGTCGCTGAGGTAGCGGGATCCCACCCAACGGAAGAAGGCGACGACAACACCCGGCTAGGAGTAAGAGAGCTTGAGCACGACCTCCACATCATGTGAGGCGACGTGGACGCCAGCGTCGTCGAGGGCGCTATCGATGAAGGAAATGCCGGACGAAGCGAGGATCTAGTAGAGAAAACGAGCGGAGGTTCGATAAGGAGCAGAAGAAGAGCATGAGGAGGAGGAGTGGAGGCTGGCGAAGTGGAGGAGGGAGAGGGCGGAGGGCGGAGGGCGGTGGATTGATGAGAAGCGGAGGAGGTAGAGGGAGAGGCAGGAGGGCGATGAGATTAGGGATTAACAAACTTATGAAATTGAATTTAAGAATTGAATTTCATGATTTATAAATAACTTAAGTGAAATAAATTAAATTTTCATGAGAATTAAAATTTAACAAAATTAAAGAATTCAATTTTATCCTAGGCGTGATTTGGTATGGAAATTGAATTTCAATAAATAAAAATACTAAAATAACCTCGTATAAATATAATGATTAATTCCTAATTTAGAAATGAAAGGTAAAATAGTAAAAACAATCAAATTCATTTAGGCTACGTTTGGTAGGGGATAATGTAATCGGGTCTGTAATGTAATCAAGTTTGTAATGTAATGTAATCTTGATTACATTGTTATGTTTGGTAATGAGTTGTATGTAATCTTTGATAACTATTATAAGTTATGATTCCTTTGTTTGGTGAGGGGTAATCCATCCTGTAATGAAATCAAGATTGACGACCGACGACCGACGACCGCCGCCGGCCGGCCGGTGACCGCCGCCAACTGGCCGCCGCTCGGTGGCCGGCGATCGGCGACCGCAGGCCGGCGGCGGCCGGCGACCGCCGGGCCGCGACCGGCGACCGCCGCGACCGACGACCCGACGACCGTGACCGTCGCCGGCCGGCCGGCAACCGGCGAACCGCTTGCGACCGACGACCGTCGCCGCCCGCCAACGACTTTACAAGCTGTAATGTAATCCATATTACGAAGGTTTTGTTTTGTAATCCAGATTACAAATCATCAACCTCTTTTGTAATCGAGATTATATTACATTACAATTTTAAAGTAATTCCAAACAAAGGAATCCAACTTGTAATGTAATCTTGATTACATTACGGGGTGGATTACACCCTACCAAACGCAGCCTTAGTTTTAGACTCATTCCAAACAAAGGAATTGAATTTATCGACTCATTCCAAACATAAGAATTGAATTCAATTTCTATTGGAATTCAATTCTTGATGGAATTCAATTCAATTCCATTGCTTAAAAACTTTCCAAACAGGATGTAAGAGTTTGTCGGTCAAGTGAAAAATGTCGTGGCGATGTTTAAATGTGTGATATTTTAATATTAACAGAATAAATTTATTAACAACATATTTTTTTATACGTTCACATTTATATAAATATATATTAATAATAATATATTTTAATCATGCGTCATTGATGAAAATCATATTTATTGTAGTGAAAATATGAGTGTGAGTGTATATTATTTATACTTATAAAAAAATTTAGTGACTATAAATTATAAGTATAAATCTATACTACTTATACTTATAGTAAAAAACTCATAATGACACTAAGATATATGCGTGGACATAGATATCCAATAATTATAATATTAATATATGCTCTTATATTATAATTATTAATATATGCTCTTATATTTTATAGTGAGATGTAATATATTTGTGATTATATATTTTTTATATCTAGAATTTGTATGTATATATCGCTAAAATTTATCATAGGTACATGATAATTTTCTCATAGTGTAATATTGTCTAGCCGATTGGTTTGAGTTCCATATAATTGTCTGAAGGATCAGTGTGAGGTGGAGTCAAAAGACAAGGAGAGAAGGATGACACGTAGAGCAAAATTAGAGAGACTGGTATCAATCGGGATTTTCTGTCCCAAAAAAATATCTGTCCCATCTATCCCGTTCTCCGGCGACGGTCGATGAGTTGTTCGATCGTCGATCGGACACCACCGATAGATTTTGATTGTCGTACCGAATCAAATGATATCCTAGAAGAATGGTGAATCGATCGGAATCGCTGCAATTGCAATCTCGTCGGATTCGACGATGAATCCGGCGAGATCGCAATTGTGGTGATTTCGACGGGTTCACCGTATCCCGGGGTATAGTTTTGTTCAGGGCGACGATCGGAAGCCGTTGGTGGTGTCCGATCGACAATCGGACGACTCGCCGATCGTCGTCGGAGAATGAGACAGACGAGGCAGGGGTTTTTTTTTTTTGGATAATGGATCTGACCTCGACTGGTATATATGAGCCACGAAGGTTTGTCTTGAGGTATTCTCTAGGGTGTTTGAAGCAAGGTGGACTCGTAAGCATAGGGCCGGGTGGAGGATGACACATGGAGCAAGCTCCCATGGTTTGTTTTATCTAAGGGATTATTGAGGGTCTGACACAAATTGGATTTGAGGGCAACAGAGAATATTGATGAGGTTAAAAGACACAGAAACATAAAAGGTACGAGAGATTACAAGAGTGATTGTAAACTTAGACTTTGCTTTTGAGCAAAATTCTTCAGGGATAGTGCATTTAGATAGATAAGAGTAAACTTTTGATTAAATCCTTTTACTAAGGGATAATAAATATCTAGATTATAGCTAATAATTTTTCAATCCAAAATTTTACATAATTAAGTTTTTGAGTAATTTTATTCAGTCGGTGTGAATCCTAGCTGCGACATATTATAATGATTTTTTTATGGGACGACAACCCTAAACATATTGATCACTTGAATGGGTCTTAGCGAATACTTTCCAATTTATTTTGATGATATGTAAGAAACTTTTGTCGAGTCAGGTTGATCATCTCCGAGATTAATCAGTTCGAAAATTAAATATTCAAATTAAAAAAATAAAAAGTCTCTAACCCTACCTGGGCACAGTGCAATAATAACACGTCAAGGTAGATTTCTAGAACACCGGGGACAATCCTCAATTAGGATATGCGTGGACACTTAATTTAGAGAAAAAGACTTTAGTTGAAGAAAAGACTTGAGCGGGATTCATGATCTCTCGATAAGGAACGAGCCAGCCAGGTATATGAGCCCGGGTCATCTAACTTATTTTATTTCTTTTATATATATGTACTTGTTCATCACGTTGTTTTTAAATTCTCATATAAAAAGAGAATAAAAACTCTAATGTATTAAAAGGATCTCATAAAAAAATATTAAATATCACATACCAAATATAGCTACAGGCCAATAAATCTATATAATCCTCAGAATACAACTAACACGGCAAGACTCTAAAAAATACTCGGCGCTATTTATGCGCTTGATGCCGTTTCACTCGTCGAAAAATAAAGCAAAAACGGAAACAAGTACAGTTTAAAAATTTTTCGCCGTTCAACACTAAATTCCGTTACCAAAATTATCATCCAAAGGTACATAATTAAATCACTTTTGGGCTTATTTGATTTCGACCACACCACTATATATATAAGCGTTCCTCTTCACCAAAGCCAAACTCAACAAATTACTCTTTCTCTCACTCGATCGAGTCTTGTGCGCCGGCGAGAGGAAATTGAACAAGTCGACCGAAGGAAGGAAGGAAGGAAGGAACACGATCGAGGGAGATGGAGGACGCATATTGCTCCGAATGCAAGCGCAACACGGAGGTGGTGTTCGACCACGCGGCGGGGGACATGATATGTTCCGACTGCGGGCTGGTGCTGGAGTCGCACTACATAGACGAGACCGCCGAGTGGCGGACCTTCGCCGATGAGCCCGGCGACAACGACCCTGTCCGTGTCGGCGAGTCCACCAACCCCCTCCTCGACTCCCTTGGTCTCTGCACCATCATCTCCAACGGCGCCAAGGGCGAGTTCCTCTCCTCCTCGATGGAACGATGGCAGCACCGAGGGGTGTCCAACCACGGTCAGACCCTCGTCAACGCTTTCAAGGGCATCGCGTCAATGGCTGACAGGTTATTTCTCCTCTTCCACGAATATGATATATTATTATGCATGTGTTGGGGAATAACGCCGATTACCAGAAGGAATTTTTTACTTGTATTTCTTGATTACAAATACTGAAATTACATAGCTATTTATAGATAAGACTTAACATGAATCTAGCCTCTACATGAACCAACATTAAATAGATACCCACTGAAGAAGACGAATAGGCAGATACATGCATTATTCTAATTCATGAATCTGAAACTTCCTGATAATAATTGCAAATTACATTTCCAACACCCCTTCTTAATTTGCAATTTTGAGCATATCTCTAGCTTTCTGAAATTTCCCAACATGCACTGCTTTAGTAAGAAAATCTGCACATTGCGCATCTGTTCCAATAAACTCCAGGCTGATTTCTCCTTTGCTCACAACATCTCGTATGAAATGATGTCGCAATTCGATGTGTTTCGTTCTTGAGTGAAACACTGGATTCTTTGTCATAGCAATTGCAGACATATTGTCACAATGAAT
The DNA here is from genome assembly GCA_024364735.1 of Boesenbergia rotunda. NCBI lineage: Eukaryota > Viridiplantae > Streptophyta > Magnoliopsida > Zingiberales > Zingiberaceae > Boesenbergia > Boesenbergia rotunda. The sequence continues at coordinate 109,961 of JAGFNQ010000301.1, read as the reverse complement.
CACAGTAGGCTGTTCTTGAACTTGTTGAAAATCTTCAAGTAACCTTCTCAACCAAATTGCTTCACAAGCTGCATCTGTAGCAGCAACATATTCTGCTTCTGCCGATGATAATGCTATAGTTTCTTGTTTCTTGGAACTCCATGAAACAACATTACTCCCAAGACAAAATAAATATCCTGAAGTACTTTTTCTATCATCCAACGAACCAGCCCAATCACTGTCGGTATAACCAGTTAGCTTGCATTGATCTTCTTTTACATACTTGATGCCCATTTTCTTTGTTCCTTTCAAGTATCTCAGAACTCTTTTAGCAACCGCAAAATGAAGTTTACTTGGCTCATTCATGAACCTTGAGATCATACTTACAGCGTGAACAATGTCCGACCTTGTGTTCGTGAGATAAATCAGTGAACCAACAAGACTCCTAAATAATTTTGCATCAATTTTTCCAGCACCATCACCTTTTCTCAACTTATCACATACTGCCATAGGAGTAGAAACTGGTTTGCAACTCTCCATATGAAATTTCTTTAAAAGATCTTCAGTGTATTTCTCTTGAGAAATAAAGATTTCTCCTTGGGACTGCTTCACTTGAATTCCGAGAAAATATTTCATAACTCCCAGGTCTGTCATCTCAAAATCGTTCATCATCCTTCGCCTGAGATCTTCAACTAAAACCATATTAGTGCCCATATAGATAAGATCATCTACATAGATACATACAATCAAAAAATCTTTGCCTTGTTTCTTCATATAAAGAGAAGGCTCACTAGGACTTTGATGAAAAAAATTCTGGAGAAAATATCCTTCAATCTTGCTATTCCAAGCTCTTGAAGCTTGCTTTAGCCCGTAAAGCGCTTTCTTAAGGCGGTATACCTTATCTTCTTTTCCTTTCACAATAAATCCTTGAGGTTGTTGTACATACACCTCTTCCTCAAGCTCGCCATTGAGAAAAGCTGATTTGACATCAAGTTGAAATACTGGAAGCTCCAATTGTGCTGCTAGAGCAAGAACAACTCGAATAGTTTCCATTCTAACAACAGGTGCAAAGGTCTCGTTGAAATCAATTCCCGGTTGTTGAGAATATCCCTTTGCTACAAGCCTCGCCTTGTGTTTTTGTATACTGCCATCTTCATGATATTTTGTTTTGAAAAACCCATTTCAGCCCAATGACATCTTTATGCTTCGGCATATCCACTAATTCCCAAGTTCTATTCTTTTCTATTATAGCAATCTCTTCCTCCATGGCTTTTCTCCAGATTTCTTCTTTTTCAGCATTTTCAAAATTTTGTGGTTCAGAAGTAAAGAGCGCAAATTCAGATGTCTCATAAATGTCTCTCAAAGATCGAGTTCTCCTTGTTGGTGACTCTGAACTTGAACTTTCAGCATGATTAGGAATACTTGGTGGACTTGGACTTGGACTTACAATAGCACGATCAGATTCATCATCCGGGTTTGATGCTTCATAGAGATCACCTTGAGACATCAATTTGGATGAGCTTTCTTTCCAACTCCAAGATGTCGTTTCATCAAATATTACATCTCTTGAAACCACAAGCTTGCAAGTTATAGGATTATAAAGGCGATAGCCTTTCGACTCATCACTATAGCCAACAAAAATAAGCTTCTCACCTTTTTTGTCAAATTTATCTCTATTTGGTGTAGAGATATGAGAATATGCGATGCTGCCAAAAATCTTCAAATGATTAACCACTGGCTTTTTCATGTGCCAGGCTTCGAATGGTGTTTGATTCCAGACTGCTTTCGTAGGACACCTATTCAGGATGTAGATAGTTGTATGAACTTCTTCGGCCCAAAAGATTTTGGGTAAACTTTTGCCAATCATCATGCTTCTAGCCATTTCAGTAATCGTGCGATTTTTTCGCTCGGCTACACCATTTTATTGGGGACTTCTTCGAATAGTCAACTGTCTTTGAATACCATTATCCCTGCAATACTCCATAAATGGAGTGTAAATAAACTCTCCTCCACGATCTGTCCGAAGAGTCTTAATTTGATGACCAGAATCCTTTTCTACAAGAGCTTTGAATTTAAGAAATACAGAAAAAGCCTCGGACTTTTCACTTAGAAAATAAACCCACATCATCCTTGTGTAGTCATCTACAAATAAAATGAAATACCTTTTGTTTCCAAGAGAAAGAGTTCTTGAAGGACCCCAAATATCTGCATGAATAAGCTCCAAAGGTGCTTTAGCTCTCCAAGATGTTTTGGGAAAAGGAGATCGATGCATTTTCCCATACACACAGCCTTCACAAACTTGAGCCTTTGCTACAATTTCTGGCAGTCCAATTACCATGTTCTTCTGCTTGAGAATTTGCAGCCCTTTCCAATTGAGATGTCCATATCTTAAGTGCCAAAGTTGTGATTGATCAAAATTTTCGCTTGTGTAGGCCACTTTTTCTTCTTGAGGTAAAGTCAAGGGAAACACCTTGTTTGAACTCATTGATATTATAGCAATAGTGCAATTGCTTCTTCTGTCAAAAATTCTGCATTTCTCATCTTCAAAAAATATAGAATAACCTTTTTGAAGCAGTTGTCCAACACTAAGGAGATTGCTCGTCAAATTAGGCACATAAAGAACATCACTGATGATCTTTTTGTTACCTCCTTTAGTTTGGACAGCAATAGATCCCTTTCCTTTGGAACGATGTAATTTACCATCTCCAAGCTTCACTTCTGAACCAAAATTCTGATCAAGATCAATGAATAAACTTCTATCTCCGGTCATATGGCTACTACAACCGCTGTCCAAGTACCACACATTTTGTGGTTGTTGTTGAACAGTCATACAAGAAAAGAGTTGGTCACCTTCATTTTTAGAGAAGTTTGCTTCATCCTTCTTATCTTTGTTTTGATAATAACAATCCCTTTGAGAATGGTTTGGGTTCTTGCAACTTTTGCACCTGAAAAAATAATCACTTGTCTGATGATTAGTCCTTCTACAAATTCTGCAAAAAAGACTTGAGTTTCCAGCTTGGTGGCTTGGATTTCCCGCACTGTGCTCTGGTTGACTGTGTTGATTTCTGCCTCTTCCTCTCCCTCGAAATGATCCTCTACCTCGAAATGCTCTTCCTCTTCCTTGAACAAAGCTTCCTCTACCTTGGGAAGATCCTTGCTGCGGTCTAGAATTCGAGTTAGAGAAATTCATTTTTGATTCAAAAGCTTGTTCAAGTGGCTGATTTGAGGACCTACTAATTCTTTCTTCATGCACTTGAAGAGAACTCATTAAATCGTGAAGAGTGTATGCCGATAAATCCTTAGATTCTTCTATGGCAGCAACAATATAATCATATTTCGAGGGAAGACTTCGAAGCACTTTCTGGACTACCTTTGTTTCTTCAATTATATCTCCAAGACTTCTAATTTGATTCACAATTTCAGCAACTCGAGTTAAATAGACTTGCATACCTTCATTATCTTTCATTGACAGATTGTTGAACTCCCTCCAAAGAGATTGAAGCTTTATGGATGTTACCTTGTCATTGCCATGAAATCCTTTTTTCAAAATATCCCATGCTTGCTTGGCTCTCTTGACTGTTAGCGTTACAAGCCAAGGCGTTACAAGCCTTGTGAACGTTGAAACGTTCACAATCAATGGCATTGAACACCTCTATTGATGGAGGTAGAAGAGAAACACCTCGTTTTTTCCCTATAAATTGGCGTCCATATTGCAATCCAAAGGGTGAGACGAAGAGGAACATCAGAGCTTCGAACTGCTGGGTTTTGGTTTGTGATCGTTCGAATTGTGTCCTCGGTGACGTCTTCGTGACAGCAAGTCGAAGGCAAAGGAGAACCAGAGAAGGATCAGATCACTGTAAGTTTTTTGATTTGGCAAAAAGATATTCACTTTCAAATCATGCTTTCAATCCAACAATGGTATCAGAGCTATTAGATTGTAAAAGCATGATTTACCTCTTTTCCCTTTGCGATGAACTCCTCGATCTTGATCTGTTCATGGAAATCGTTGAGATCGCTTTCTTCAATCACTGCGAGTTTTCACTCCACTGGCCGACGATCGCATCACGCGCGCGCAAGAGAGCCTTGTGATGGCGAGAAAAAAAATTTGCTGTGGAGAAGAAGGTTGCGTGGAGAAGAAAGGCGGCGGCGGTCGTGCGTTGAGGAGATTAGGTTTCGGGGTTTTTTTTAAGGAGGATAAGTTGTTTTTTTAAAAAAAAAATTCAAAAACCTAATCCACTTTGCACTCCATGCTGCTGCCCAAGGGAGAATCGAACCGCCGACCTCCCGTTCGAAGGCAAACAGACCCAACCAGTAGTGCTATTCAATAACTTGTTTAGATTTGGTTTAATTTATTTTAATTAGATTCTAGTTTGGTTGAAAAAGATTAAGTTGGTCAAATCGGTTTTTGTTCAAACCATTAGTTGGTTTAACCAAACCATTTTGATCTAATAATCTGAACTAAACAGAATGATTTGATTATTATGTTGAACCTCAAATTTAATAGGCTTAATTGTAGTAACAAATAAAAAGGAAACTTATATGCCTTTATCTATTTATGTTGTGAATTGAATTGAACCGGTTTTGTTACTGGTTTGTCGGTTTTGTACTGACATTATGTATTTCAATTCCAGATGCCGAGATTTATTACCACAATGACTCGTCGAGATGTGCGACGGAATCATTTGAGGGAACAGATAGAGGAAATTGACTTCCTCCCACACCTAGGCATCCAAGGGCATATAGGAAGGCTTGATCGTCTATTTTGGAAACTCGAACAGGAAGAGTTTCCAGTTCTAGATAACTACCGGATCGGGGCATTGATTAATTCATTGTCGAGGCGTGCTGAAGTAGCTGTAAGAGGTATTTGGGGATGCTACGAAGGACGTATCTCTTATACCGAGTTGCGTAGAGAACTACTTCGCCAGAATTTTTCAGAAGAAGATCTGGAAGATTCTGAAGACGATCTGGAAGAAGATCTGGAAGATTCTGAGGACGATCTGGAAGAGGATCTGGATGATTCTGAGGACGATCTGGAAGAGGATCCTGAAGAATTTGAAGAGGATCCAGAGATGGATCTGATTGAAGAATTCCAAGGGGATCCTGAGGAAATCGAGTGGGATCAAATTGAAGATTCTAAGGAGGACCCAGAGGAAGATCCCGAAATGTTCGAGGACGATCCCGAAATGCCTGGGGAAAACCCTGAAATATTTGAGGAAGACCTCGATATTGAAATGATCGAGGAAGATCCTAAAATATTTGAGGAAGAACCGATAGAATCTGTGGAAGATCCCGAGCCTGATCAGATTGGCCAAATAGAGATGAACGAGAGAGTGATAGCCACTGCCATAATATTTTTTATTATGGGAATGATGTCAAATTATCTAGTTCGTTGAATTCTGTTTGTTTGTACCTGTTTATTAAGCCTATTAAATAAAGTTATGTTATGTGTTAACTGATTTGTCAATGATTAGTTCATTTATATGATTAGTTCATATTCAAGATAAATGATTAGTTCATTTAATGGGATGTATGTAATATAATTGATCAATGTTAATTAGATTGGATGATGCGAATGATGAGTGAAAACGTAGTTATCACTTGATTTCGTAATCCAAGTCAAGTTTACATTGAGTCAATCAAAAATTATGTACAGATGATATACACTGAATTAATTAATAATATGTTTATTTATGATAGATCATGACAACCAAGAACATCATAGCTGAACTAAACAAGGGGGAGAAATTGTATGGGGACAACTATAAAATATGACATCTCAAGATACAATATGTTCTTGAGGAACAAGAAGTTCTAGAGGCTGTAAATCATTTTATGGTAGAACCTGCTGTTGGTACAACTGCACAGTACAGACTGGATCTTGATGCCTATAGGGCATGGAAGAAAAAGGACTCCACTGCAAAGGGGATATTGATCAATTCAATGATAGAGGACCTGGTATTTGAGTATGAGCCACTACCATCAGCTCATGCTGTCTGGGTTGCCCTGAGAGAGAGATACAGTGGAGTTAGTGTGAGCAAGCTTCGTCAACTGACAATCAAGTTTGACAGTTGTAAGAAGCGCCCGAATGTGACAATGACCCAACATCTGAGAGAAATGGGTAATATGATTCGGGAGCTTAAGACTGCTGGTTATGAGTTGACCGACGAACAACAGGTTCAGGCAGTTATTTGTTCCCTTCCTGATTCTTGGGAAACAATGAAGCAGAACCTTACTCACAGTGAGAGTATCAGGACTTTCATTGATGTCTCACGCCATATTGAACTGGAGGCGGAGAGAATAGAATCCGCCAGGATTTCTGAGCAAGCTTTTGTAGCTGAAGGTTCTGGATCCAAGAATAAGAAAAAATGGTTTAAGAAAGGAAAGGGAAAGGGAAAAGAAGCTGGTGCTACAACTGTGCAGGACCCAATCAAGAAGAAAGGAAAGAAGAATGGAAAGAAACCTAAGGGCAAGCTTACTTGCTACAACTGTGGCAAGAAGGGCCATTTTGCTCGGGAGTGTACCGAGCCGAAAAAGGTAAATCCATGTTTGTCTTCTTTTCATGAGCTTTATGTTGCTAGTTCGGTGTTGTTAGCTGATTCTTATCCTTTGTGGATTATAGATTCAGGAGCAACGAACCATGTAGCTCGTGATCGAGCTACGTACGTGGAGTACCGTCGTATACCAGCTGGCAATAAGTGGATATATGTGGGAAACAATGCAAGAATTGAAGTCAAAGGAATTGGCACTTGCAAACTCAACCTTCGTGGTGGACGTACATTGTTTCTGCATGATGTCCTGTATGCTCCTGAGATTCGACGGAATCTTGTTTCTGTGAATTGTCTTCTTGAATTGGGTTATTGTATGAATTTTTACAGTCGTCGAGTAGAACTTAAAATTGACTCTGTGTTAATTGGATATGGTTTTATATCAAACGGTTTCATGGTTCTTGATGTAGAACCTGATGTTAATTGTGGAAATAATGGTTGTTTTTTAAACATTGCTCTTACTAGTGATGCTGATGTTAATGATGAAATTTGGCACGCTAGATTGGGACATATAGGACAAGAAAGAATGAATAGATTAGCAAGAGAGGGTCTGCTCGGCACTCGTGCTAAAGTTGACTTGTCTATATGTGGGCACTGTCTTGCTGGAAAAGCAACTAGGAAACCGTTTGGTAAGGCTATTAGGGCTGATTCAACATTGCAATTGATTCATTCGGATATTTGTGGTCCGATGAACGTGAAGGCTAGAAATGGTAGTTCATATTTCATTACATTTATTGATGATTTCACGCGTTTTGGTCATGTGTATTTGATTTCTCATAAATCTGAAGCATTAGATTGCTTTAATCGTTATTTGAACGAAGTTGAGAATCAATTGGAACGTAAGGTTAAAACCTTACGCACTGACCGTGGAGGTGAATACTTGTCTGATCAGTTCAAGACAATATGTAATGAGAAAGGGATTATTAGACAGTTAACTATCCCTGGAACTCCACAGCAAAATGGAGTTGCTGAAAGAAGAAATCGAACTCTTCTTGAAATGGTTAGGTCAATGATGGCTCAAGCTAATTTGCCTATTTCCTATTGGGGAGATGCATTATTAGCTGCAACCTACATACTTAACCGGGTGCCTTCTAAATCTGTCCATCTACTCCATATGAACTTTGGACAGGCAGAAAACCAGATTTGAGTAATTTGAGACCATGGGGGTCAGCTGCTTATATTCATGATAAGACTCACAAATATGGAAAATTATGACCCAGAGGTAAGAAGTGTATCTTTGTAAGATATTCTGATACTTCTAAGGGTTATGTTTTTATTGGTGAGCAGCAAGATGGAACCATCTCTGAAATTGAGTCAAGAGATGCTACTTTTCTCGAAACTGAGTTCCCAACAAGAGGTGAAGTTGATAAATCAACTCCTCTAATTGCAATAGAGGAGGAGGATACTGTTCCTCCGTTAACAAATCAGGAATCTCAGGGAATGCCTGAATCTAGTCAACCTAGTGGGAGTGAATTGTCTATAAGTGAATTAGTTTCTCAACAGTCAAACCTGCGAAGAACTAATCGTAAGATTATTCCTCGGAGAATGTTTGACATTGAAAATGAGGCATTAATGATTCTCCCAGTTGACGATGAAGAACCTCGAACGGTTGAGGAAGCATTGAGATGCTCAGTTAGAGAAAAATGGAGAATTGCAATGGATGAAGAAATGGAGTCTATGAGAAAGAATCAGGTTTGGGATTTAGTCAATCTTCCTCCAGGCCGAAGGGCTATTGGGAATAAATGGATTCTCAAAATCAAGAGGAAGACAGATGGATCGATTAATAAATATAAAGCTCGTCTGGTTGCAAAAGGATATACCCAAATGGAGGGTATTGATTTTGAAGAGACATTTTCCCCTGTTGTGAAGTTTGTGTCAATACGTGTCATTTTAGCTATAGTAGCACATTATGACTTGGAATTACATCAGATGGATGTAAAAACGGCTTTCCTTAATGGTAATCTTGACGAGGAAATCTATATGGTACAACCAGAAGGTTATATTGCTGATGGCCAAGAGGAAAAAGTATGTAGACTTAAAAAGTCTATATATGGGCTAAAGCAAGCGTCGAGACAATGGAACATAAGATTCAATGAAGTCATTTTATCTTATGGTTTCGAAATGATCAATGAGGATCATTGTGTTTACCTGAGAAAGGATAAAGGAAAGTTGGTCATTTTATCATTATATGTTGATGATATGCTGATAGCTGGAAATGACTTAAAAGTTGTGATTGAGGTCAAGTCTTGGCTTTCATCACAATTTGACATAATTGACATGGGAGAAGCTGAGTATATCTTAGGAGTACGGATCATTCGTGATCGATCAAAAAGACTTTTGAGTTTGTCCCAAGAAGCTTATATTACTAAGATACTACAACACTTCAATATGTTTGATTGCAACGTTGAACAAACACCTACAGCGAAAGGTGTTGTTTTGAGCAAAAGTATGTCTCCCAAGACTCCTGAAGAGATAGCCGAGATGAAGAAAAGATCATATGCTAGTGCCATTGGTAGTTTGATGTACACTATGTTGTGTACTCGCCCTGATATAAGCTATGCTGTTGGCTTAGTTAGCCGTTTCCAGTCAAACCCAGGATCGAGACACTGGAAAGCGGTGAAAAGGATATTCAGATATCTCAAAGGAACGACAGATTATTGTCTCTGCTTCCAAGGATCAAAATTGAGCTTGAAGGGCTACGCAGATGCAGATTGGGCAGGGGACCTTGACGACAGAAAATCCACATCTGGCTATATTTTTATGCTAAATGGAGGTGCCATTTCATGGAACAGCAAGAAACAGGCTTGTGTAGCACTGTCGACAATGGAGGCTGAGTATGTGGCTTGTGCAGCGGCTGTACAAGAAGCTGTCTGGTTGAGAAGGTTCCTAAAGCATCTGAAGATTGTTGAGGACAGTGGGAGCCCTGTTACAGTGTGTTGTGATAATCAAGCTGCTATAGCTTTTTCCAAGGATCCTAAATATCACAGCAAAGGCAAGCATATAGAAATTAAATACAATTTTGTAAGGGATATTGTTGACAAGAAAAAGATAATTCTTGAGTACATCCCTACCCGAGCAATGCTTGCAGATCCTTTTACTAAGCCATTGACTAAAGAGTCATTTAATGAACATGTGAAGTCTTTGGGACTACGCAAGATGTAACACATTGTAAATGTATTTGTTACATTTTTTATAAATGAAATGTCATTATCTATTTAGTGTAAATGTATTTGTTACATTTGGAAAAAGTCTCGATGAGCATGTTGGCAGGCTGAGATTGGTCCACTCACATGGACAATCGTCTCTATTTGTTGAGTATAAATAGAGGTAAGACCATTACTTATGAGACAGCTTATGTAGTTGTGAATAGAGACATACTCATAAGTTGAGGTCGCCTTGATTTTGTATCAAGATGAGATCATTTATGTAATGATCGAAGTAAATGCACCCACCATTTACTAAACATGTTTAAAGCCAGATTGGAATTCATAAGTTGAATTCGGATTAGACGTTAGGTATGTCTAGATCGAAATCTGTACGATGTTAGATATTTGAGAAAAACATTCACTCTTTTTGGTAAAGAGAAAAACATCGTAGCATGTGATTCATACCACATGTGCTATAGCGACAATAAGGGTAGTAGGAGAAAGGATCCCTGCTTCTCTACTATGTGAGACCCTTGAGATTATCAGTTAATCTCAATCTTACCCTAAGTGACTATTTAGTTGTCTACTTGAAGTTTTAATCAGTGTTTGCTATTTTAGTGTGTGTACTATTGACTATGGATGATTCGATCTATGGAGCATAACTAGGAAAGCGACTGATTAGAATGAATAGATTCTAGCTGAAAAGGAAGATTAAAATTGGTTTACATCTGTAATACTTATTCACTGGTCGACCAGTTACATTTTTTGTTAAGTACTTAAAAAAATGTAATTGTGAATAAATGTATTGATTTGAGATGTCGAACATGCTCTTGACATAGATGTCATATGAGGGATTAGAGATGTTCATATTGATGTAAATATTTAATCTGGGGTAAAGGCAAGTTATTGATGTCTCTGATTCGTTCTATAGAGCAGCTAAGTTAAGTGTAACAACTTTCTTAGCATGAATTGCTCATTGTGCTTGCTGTCGCACGAACCATTTTCCCTGAAGTATGAATTGAATGCTCTCATATGGTCTTTGTGACTTTCTTACATAGTCTTAGTGACTAGATGACCCATATGGATAGAATTGGACGAGTGGGAGATGTTAGCGTTACAAGCCGAGGCGTTACAAGCCTTGATTGTGAACGTTGAAACGTTCACAATCAATGGCATTGAACACCTCTATTGATGGAGGTAGAAGAGAAACGCCTCGTTTTTTCCCTATAAATTGGCGTCCATATTGCAATCCAAAGGGTGAGACGAAGAGGAACATCAGAGCTTCGAACTGCTGGGTTTTGGTTTGTGATCGTTCGAATTGTGTCCTCGATGACGTCTTCGTGACAGCAAGTCGAAGGCAAAGGAGAACCAGAGAAGGATCAGATCACTGTAAGTTTTTTGATTTGGCAAAAAGATATTCACTTTCAAATCATGCTTTCAATCCAACATTGACACCATGGATTCTAGGATATATGGCCTTGCTCAGTCCTTGTTGAATAAATCTTAGAGCACTTGCATCCTTTTTAAAATTTTTTTTGTACTCCTTTTGTTGAACCTCTATCCATGCTTGATCATCATCTTTCTGCCATTGTGGTGGTTCTGGAAAACCATCGACAACAATATCCCAAAAATCTTGAAAAATAAAAAGAGTCTCCATTTGACTACTCCAATAATCAAAGTGCTCTCCATCAAATATTGGAACTTGATTGGCAGTATAGGAAAACATGGAAATAGGAGTTTGTGATGATGCCATGCTTCTGGCTGAGGGAAAAAAAATAATAATAAGGTTGTGGAGAACCTTGGCTCTGATACCACAATTTGTTGGGGAATAACGCCGATTACCAGAAGGAATTTTTTACTTGTATTTCTTGATTACAAATACTGAAATTACATAACTATTTATAGATAAGACTTAAACATGAATCTAGCCTCTACATGAACCAACATTAAATAGATACCCACTGAAGAAGACGAATAGGCAGATACATGCATTATTCTAATTCATGAATCTGAAACTTCCTGATAATAATTGCAAATTACATTTCCAACAGCATGTTCTGTCACCTGATAATATTTGAAACTTCGTTAATATAATTAACTTGGACCCGATGACTAATGCAAGTTTTATTGCAATCTCTTACTAGGTTGAATTTGATGGTTACTGTAAAGGTATTATTATTCTTAATAAGTTAAAATGTTAATTTAATCAGATATTTGTGCTTGTCTTTGTTTCTCTAGTGAAGTTTCTTTTTTGTCATTGTAAGGATCGTGCCAATGAGATATTTAAGAAACTTGATGACCTAAAATCTATTAGAGGGCGAAATCAGGATGCTATTTTAGCTGCCTGTCTATATATTGCTTGTCGGCAAGAGGGCAAACCACTTACTGTTAAGGGTACGTATATATATTGCTTGACTTCTTATAATTTCTTCTGCTTTCTTCACCAATTAACACACATTATTGAGTAATGTCTTTACAATTCAATTAGAAATTTTTTCTGCCGCCAATGGAGCTACAAAGAAAGAAATAGGACGGGCTAAGGAGTTCATCATGAAACAACTTGGAGTTGAAATGGGACAATCCATGGAGATGGGCACAATTCATGCCGGAGATTACTTGGTTAGTTTTAACATATCTACAAATTACCTTTCAATTCCTTGTCAAAGCATCACATATATATATCTTTTATACTATTTTTTTTTACCAAACTAAAAGCATTGGATTGACGATTTGTATTTTATTGGGATATAGAGACGTTTTTGTTCTCGTCTCGGTATGCAAAATCAGTTAATTAAAGAAGCTCAACAAGCCGTTCGAAAATCAGAGGAACTGGACATAAGGTATACTACCTTGAGAATGCATAACTTGTTAAAGCTGAATTGCAACATATATGAGTCCTATTTTTTCCCACTAAATCCTAAAACATGTATAACTTTAATGATCTCATCCTCTAGGGAGTGTGACACAAAATCTATCTCAAGTTAATGTTCTCTTTTAATGTTTTAACATTGAAAATTATACAGGAGGAGCCCCATTTCGATTGCAGCTACTATTATCTATATGATACTTCAGCTACATGAAGACAAAAAAACCGTCAAAGGTTCTAAAGCTTAATTAAATCTTTTGTCATAATTTACTTATTTTATAATTAATTAACCAACATTAATTGTTATGTGCAGATATATCACTGGCAACTGGGGTGGCAGAAGGCACGATAAAGAACGTTTACAAAGATCTTTATCCTTATGCTTCTAGGATCATTCCCGCCTACTTTGCCAAAGAAGTACGGGATCGAAAGAACCTTGGCAGGCCATAGTTTTAAGTTGTTATAGATTAGCTACTAGATCGCATGCGGCATTATCTAAAGATTGGCTTATCACATTTGTAGTCTTCGATTCTCGGAATTATTAATTCTCTGATACGAATTTTACATGTTGCTTGTATTTTATTTTAGACAAGCAAATTAATTAAGGCGGGTCATATTAGATGATTAATTATTTCATATATAATTGAGTAATTCTGCAACACTAGATGGATGTTTTAGCTAAATGGTTCCACGTTGAAAATAAATGAGAAAGATGTGGATTTATAAGGGAAAAATATTTCTATTGGTATAAGATCTTTTGGATAAAATCCAAGAATTAAATCATAAGAGTTTAAGTTTAAAGTAGACAATATCATACTATCGTTGACATATCTAAATTTCGAAAGATAAAAGGAGTTGCGATGGTGATCAATCATCTCAACTACAAGCAATGGCGTTGCTGCTTGCACAAATAGAAATAAGGGAATTAAGATTAAGGTAATAGAGAGTTCGAGATAGCGTGTGGATTGTTGAAGGAAGGGAGGTTGGCGACTTTGTGGGGGTAAATGATGTTCATGGAAGATAGGTACGTAGTATAGTCTCGTGCAACACTATAAAGGAGATGAGAGGTAGCCCTCGAGTGAGGGAAGTGTACCTTGCCTCCTAAATATGGTGATTTTCGAATTCTTGTTAAGGAATTAATAAGCAAACTTATTTAAGAGATAAACAGGCTTAATAATTTTGGAAAGTCATTCATTAACTTCACTGTTCAATGAACTGATAAAGACTAAAAGTAAAAGCTAAAAGTTGTAAGAAATGAGAAGGCCTATTAAAGATCCTCAAGCGGATAAAGAGCACGAAAGACATTATCAGAAAGATTGTCCTAAATGCAAGACTTGGTTCGAAAAAGAAAGGTATATTAAAAATTTATGTTTTTTAATTCTAGTACTACTACTCATGTATCTAATATGATACAAAAATTTTTACAATCCAAACCATAAATTGAATTAAGAATTTCCTATACATAGAAATTTGTTTAAAGGATCCGATTGAAGACATAGAGAGTTATCGTTTGGTTTTAAATATTGATTATCATTTAGACACATTATAGATTCTTTATGTACCTTCAATTTCAAGGAATTTTATTTTTCTTTCAAAACTTGATATTTGTGATTTTAATTTTAATTTTTAAAAAACTTGTTTTAATTTATATATGAATTAAAGACTTATGACTCTAAAATCCTTATTGATGGTTTGTATAATTAAAACATGATAATAAATTTGTTGAATCCTTATTTGTTGTGTATTAAAATATTAGAATTAAGCGAAATATACTTAGTAAAAGTTTCATTTTTTTATGGTATAAGTGTTTGAGTCCTATATCAAAGAAGATTAAAAAGATTGATAAAAAATGAGATTCTACGAAATTTAGGTTTTACTAATCATGATTTATGTGTGGATTATATTAAGGGAAAATAAATTAGACATCACAAGAAAGGAGTCATAAGAAATACTCAATTTCTTGAAATAATATATACCGATAGAGAAATGATACGCACAATAAAAGTGAATGTCTTAGTGAAAACTTTGACCGTCATTCGGTGGCACGTCCGATGTCTGATCGTCGATCGGACACTACCAGTGGCCTTTGATCGCCGCCCTGAATCAAACTATACCTTGGGAGGACGGTGAACCTGTCAAGATTGCCGGCAACGATGAATCCATCGAAATCGATGGTGAATAATACGAGATCGTAATTGCGACGATCCCTGACGGGTTTACCGTGCCACCCAGGGTATACTTTGGTTTGGGGCGGCGATCGGAGGCCGCCGGTAGTATCCGATCAGCGATCAAACGTCGGACATACTGCCAATTGATAATTAAAATTTTTACTGAGATATTCACTTTCACTGTATATTTCATTACTCTTTACTAAAGATTATACTTTAGACTCTTGTAACCTCTTACCAGAGATTTTGGTTTATCCACCTCTAATTTGGATTATCTTTCGTAAAATCAATAAAATGGCGGTTTTAGATTTAAAAAAAAAAACGGTGTTTGTCTTTAGCTATTTTTCCCCCTAAAAAAAATAATAGGTTAATGTTTCGTTGACGTTGCGATTGATCTACCGCCGTTGATTTGGTAAGTGTCTAAATCCACTCAGGTTAGGGTTTAAGAGCAGGAATGCATTCGTCCCTGTTCCTTCCGAGAAACAGCTATGGCGTCACTTTGCAGGCCCGCCGCCATGGCCACCGCGAGATCCGTCGTGGGGCGCGCCAAGTCTCTGCTCCCCAAATCAGCACCGTCTCGGAGAGCTTCCTCAACTCTGACGAGGTGAAGGGACTCCCCTCCACTATCCTCGTTTTAAAAATTTATTCTTTTTCTTAGCTTTTGTTCCATTTGCCTGATTACTTCCGATTTGAGCTTGTTAGATACATGGCGCCGGCGTTGGGAAGCGTCGAGTCGTTGATGCCGCTTCACAGCGCCATCGCATCGGCCCGTCTCAAGTCTTTCATCGCGGTAGATTCTTCCTGCTGGAGTTGGCTCTCCCAAGGTATCAGTCACGAACTCCTTAAGATTGTGCCGTTTTTTACTGGAGCCATGAAATCTTCGTTTCTCGTCCTGCACATGAGAATTTGCACTTGTCATTTAGCCTTTCCTGCAATAATTCAACACCTTTTCTAATGCCTCACATAAGGTTTGAGCATCCAAGAGTAGTCATTGTCTTGATTGTTATTGCAAAGTTGGAACTTTTGTCTTTGATAATTTTGATGATAGGTTTAAACAAGCGCATCTGACCATGGCATTGAAGAGTGCAACGAAGAATGGGAGGAACATTGCATGTGAGGAATTAACCATACTATTGACTCATTCTTTTTCTTGTTTTTTAATTATGCTACGCATGATTTATGGAATGGAATTGACATGGAATCAGGGATTAGAATAGAACAGTTTTCCCAAGGAATGGGGTTGACAAGGAAAAGAATAACAATGTGTAATCCATAGTCTGATTCATGAATTGAATAAATGGTTCGTTTTCATCCCTGTTTTTGGTCATTGGAGTGCTATTAGCAATATACATGAATGAATTTTCACAAATGATAAAACATCCCTCCGAGTAATATACAAGGGTTCGTCTAGTCCATCTGGTTAAGTCTGCCTTGCCTATCCAAAATATGCATTTCTTGGAGACTTGGATAGAGCAGCAATAGATGATCTATGGAAAATGAAAGAGAGGAGTAATATCTATTTCTTCAAATAGGTTAAGAGATAACCAAGTATGCCATTTTTTGTAACCGAACATAGCAATAATTATTCCATAGCAATTCATCAGAAATAGAATAGTCATTTCGATGAACCAAATGCACTATAAGAGTAGACAAAAGGATCGAAATTATAGGTCTATGTTTTTTTTCTCTGCCTTAAACTGCGTGATCAAATAGAAGTAAGCTTATTTCTACAGTTATTTAAGAATTGTAGTGGGTCTATGATTTCTGTCCTAATTTTTTGTTCTTCTTGTTGGTATAGGACGTGCTTTGCCTTTGTGACCCAGATGTGCTGGCTTCGTGCTATGTTGGTGTTAGATTATCAAAGCCTCTCTGCTAATTGATGATAATAAAAAAAATTGTATCATTGCATCTTTTCATCTCGTCCTCTGATGGATTTTATTTAAAAATATAAACATTAATTTTTGGTACGGTATATGCTTCTGTTAGCAATCCCATTTGTGGTTTGTTCTTTACATAAAAAAAATGTGTCACCACTCACCATCAATTTTTGCGTCTACACAATTTATTTCATTTCAGGTGTTTTTTTCATTAGGTTTTATGTTATTTATTTTACATAACGTGCTTGTTTGAGGAACATGTTGTGATATTCATATTGCTGATTAACTAAAAGAAATTTAGATGAATCTGTTCAATCTAAATTGGAGCTCAGTAGCCCACCAGAGATTGTGTTATATTTGCTATGTATTTATCCATGGTCAGTTTATTTGTTTTTCAAACTGCAACTAGAATGATGGGCATATGATCGTATAAACATCATACAACTTGTTACCAGACATCGAGAGCATTCAAGTTCACAAATGCTGAAGTTTGATTTCACAAATGATAGTTCACAAAAGCAACCAAGGTTGTTAAAGTAACAATGCCCAAGTCTAATTTCACAAATGATAGTTCATAAGCCAACAATCTTCACAGGATTATTTGAGACACAGACTGTTTAAAAGGAAGTAGTTCTATCTCAACTTTGCTTGGGCTGTGAAATGCCCAGGCTCCGGTGCAACCTCTGATGCCGAATTCCCATGAATTGGATGATGGCCAGGCAAACTCGTCTTCTCATCCAACCCCCAAAGAGCTTCATCTTAATATCATCTTCTGCCATCAGCTTAGTGAACACGTCGTGGTCATATTGCACTTTGTTCTTCCCCCCAAATTCCTCAGGTAGCATCTCGAGATCAAAGTTCTCTCCATGAGTGTCAGGCTCTCCTCATTCTTAGGGTACACAAACTTCGCCTTCTGAAATGTTTTCGGATCCAAGAAGTATTTGATTATCTGTTCATGCAAAACTAACAAGCGTTAGATAATGGCTAAAGTATCGAGACCACAGATTGCAGTGTTCGTTATAGAACATAGCTTTCGGAAAAGGAGGTTGAGACCTTCCAAAACGATTCAAAAATTCTTGGAGGGTCGTATAGGAATGCAACTGCAAGCCTCTCAGGATAGTGGCTCTGCAAAACGTGGGCAGTTTCTCGAGCCGTCTTGATGGGGGCGGCATTGGCCAGTGACCATCCTGTAAAGTCTATAAGCCATATCATTTGCTCTTGGCCATCGGGTAAGTTGATGATTGCATTCTCTAGGAGATACACTAAATGTCTGACTTGATCCTCATGCGATGATGTGTTCTGCAACATATGCAAAATTATATCTACATTTATAACTCTAGTTTTCTTTTTCAGAGAAATCAATATATTCAAAGTCACCTGCTTTGCTGGTCTCATCACAATAACACTTCTCCCTTCACGGTCACGGAAATCTGCTCTGTAGGCTTTCCCGGTTTCACCTTCAGTGGCAACTTGGTGCTGCAATAATCAATGAAAATATAGAGTGACAAACCCATATTTTTTGGAAGTATCCTAAACTGCTAGAGATGGATCAGCTCAATTGAGCTCACCCAACGAATTTCCTCAGGTCTGAAAGTCGCTCTCCACTTAAGTGACTCTTCTAACATTTTCTTTGACTTATCGACATTCCAGTTCCGAGCTTCCAAGTATCTCCTCAGACATGCGTTGTTGCAGAACAATGAACTACGGCTGGATAAGGGTCCGATGACTGCTCTGAGATCTTTAACCTGTTTGTCGAACGATCTGATGGTCAGCATGGCATACTGGAATTTTTATACTGTTTTCTTCACAATATTATGCCAATAAAATGACAAAGTAAAGCAAAACGAATCTTGGTACCTCTAGGCAATTCTTGTGCTAGACTTAGTCGCTAACTGAATCATCATTCCTTAATACTAATAGATGGATCATAGACAAAACCAAATAGATTCGACTGAGAAGTAAATAGGTTATAACTTATTCTCAAAATTGATTACCTTCTGTTCTTGTACAGCCTGATGATCCTGTTGCTCTTGAGAATTATGCTTCCTTCTGAACATGATTGTGACTTGGTCCAAATTGAGATCCACCACTGTTCACAACACCCTTGTCATCAGAACTATGTGGGATAGAAGCATACGTTCGATGTACTAAAGAAAAATAAAATAACAATATGAACCAAGAAAGGAAGATTATGAGTAAAGGATCTTAGTATTTGTGGTTAAGACAATGTTGCTAAAGAACACAATAATTTGTATAGTAGTTGTCCGTCAATCGCGTCATCATCACCAAAGTGCTTATCTTAGCTATTTGGAGTTAGTTAAATCTTATTTATCCATTTCACCATCATCAGCGAATCTTTCTCTCTTTAACTATTTGGCACCAGCTGAATCTTATTTCTCCATTACATCATTTCATCTCAGCTGAATGAATTTTATTTCCGTATTAAATCATCATCCAGTGTTTGTCTCGACCATTTAGACTAAATGAATCTTATTTTTTGATTAACCATCCATACGACAACTAATTTAATTTCTACAATATGGGGACACGGTACATATTAACCGGAAAATTTTAGGGGAAGCCTACTCATCAACGTTACACACTGCTCAAGGGTGGATGGATTTTATTTGGGAGTGAATTAAAGATAAATTGAAAAAAGAATTCTCTTTTGTTTCTTTTGACAACTAAAGAAGGACAAATATTTGAAGAGAAATTTAAACAAAATTCCTTCGTCACTCAAAGATAAGCTAATTAATATTTATTTATTCTTTTATCTATGTTCATCTCTCTTTTCCCATCTTTTCTTTCACTAGAGAAATCAAAGACTTCTCTCTCTTATATTTACATACATGCAGATAGATACAGATGCGTGGTAGAGACAAGGTTTAATCACACTTGCTTATTTCACACTTGAATTCCTACAAGCATAAGTAATACAATATTTTCTATTTTGATTTTTTTTTACTATAAAGATTTTTAACCGTTATTTTTTCTTATTTTTAAAAATAATAGTGTTATATATATATATATATATAATTCTGTTTACCAGAAAACAAAATCTGAAAATTAAAGATCATTCAGAGCCAAAACAATTCAATTCATCCTGTGACCCCCTCTTCCCTAGAGATCCATTAGTTCAGTGAATAGTAAAAACAAGATCAATGGCCAGGAAGTGAGGTCCAATCATTGGATCCTTAAACACAAGCGGAGCCATGCACGTTCAAACCTGCCCTGGCTGGGCTCGATGGAGTTGGGACAAACTCAGATTCACCGTGGGAGAAAAAAAAAACGAGAAAACAGCCCGAGACGGCAATGTCGGCGTCCCACAATCGGGATCAGCCCGGGCTGATGGGTGATCTTCTTCTTCTGAACCCAGTCGGTTGTTCTTCTGATCTATCCGGGCTGATCCTAGGAAGCAGACCACAACCCCGTTAAGAAAGGGCAGTCAGAAGAAGCGAATGGGTTCAGAAGATCCAAATCCTACGTCATCGTAAACCGAGATCAAACAACAGTATGACACATCAATGGAACAGTGGAGAAACAATGAAAGGCGAACATTCGCAGTCAAGAAGAACTCAAAGACGAAAACTTTCTATAAAAAGGATCCAGATTGCAGATCTAGAAATCGGAACTAGGGATGGTTGAGAACGAGAGCGGGAGAGAGGAGTGGCGGCGTACCTTAGACCAAGCGAGATATATATGGAGAGATCGAGATGCGAAGTGGGTTCTCTTGGAGAAGCTCCGCGTCGGCAGTGCGTCTTCTCCTCCGCCTTCGAAACGAGAGCTCGCCCGGCGACCAAAAGAAGAAAGCGATGCACTGACTTGTGTAATTTCGTTCGGTATACGGAATGAACTATGGATTAAAGGGGAAGAGCATGATATTTTCCAAGTTCACTAGAGACGGTGAAGAAATGAAATTCAATATTAAAATATTTTCATTATAAATTTTATCTTTTACTTTTTAAAAATAAAAAGAATTATTAAAGATAAATATGTTGTCTTTTACGATTCTCACCGATTTAATTTCAAAAAAACTCTGGATGGGTAAGCCTCTATCAATTGGAGGCACACATAGAAGGAAGTTGTATTTCTATCCTACATTTAGTTTCTAATAATATGTCTCTATCTGTATGATTATTTATTACTATAAAACTCAGTTTGGGTTTTAACAGGTTTATTGATAGAGATTAATAGTTTATTTTTGAATGTTTTGTCATTTTCATTTTGTTGATTCTAATTAACAACGTTATTTAACCTCTTTAATTATTTTTCATTTCAGTTCGTTAACTTTAGGATAGGGAGAAAAAACCAAAATATAAATATAATTTTTTAAAAAATGATAAATTAAGTAACAATTAAATTGAATGACCGATCATTAATCATCTCATGGAAGGATATAATAGATCGAAGATCGAATGCAAGAGACATAAAACTTAATTATACATTTATATATAGAAGATTCCGCGAAATCATAACGTAAATAAGAAAGAAGATACTTGAATTTTCAATTGTGCCGAGCTTTCCCTTATCATAAAATATTTTAATGATTTATTGCCAATCAAAATATACAAGACCGATCGTTAACGTGTCGAAATTGTCATAACTCCAATAGCCTTGATCTTTCATACACTATTTTAATGATTTATCTGCATATACAAAGATCTTGTTACCTTTTTTTTTTTTGTTTGGTATATATTATTATCATGTTATGTGATTATAAAGGTGTTTTTTTTTTTTTTTTTTTTTTTTTTTTTTTTTTTTTTTTTTTTTTTTTTTTTTTTTTTTTTTTTTTTTTCGTCTTTCTACCCTTTATGTCATGTTGGGAAAGAAGTGATGGATGGGAAAGAAATGGTTTTCATGTTTGGAAAGGAGTGAGTTAGGAAGGTAAAAGGAAGGAAGGTAGGTTAAATTCGATAAGAGAAAAAGAGATTAAATTTTTTACATCTTAAATAGGAAGGGAAAGGTAAATTCAACAAAAATATATTTTAGTTTTATCCTTATCTCTTATTTTAATAGCCTTGTCTTCAGTCGCAAGGGTAATGACCGACGTCAACGTTGACATTGACGTGGACGCCGATGCCGACATCAACGTGGACGTCGATGTCGACATCAAAGCCGATGCCGACGCCGACTCCGACTATAGTGGAGGAGGCGACGTCAACGACTTGCAGACTTGTAAACTGGTAACAACAATGACAACGATGGCGATAGCGGAGCAACGAAATAATGGATAGCGTCAATCATCGATTGTTGTGATGGTGAAGCAACAACGATGAATATGCATGTGAAGAAATAGATTAGTCGATGAAGAAAATAAGTATAAACATAGTAAAAATTATAATTTTGAATTTTTAATAAATAATGAATTCAAATTATTCTAACTTGAAATAAATAGTTTAATTAAACTTTCTTAAATCCCAACCTTTTCTCTCAAACAAGATACACATATTTGAGTTAATTATGTTAGATTATATATATTTTAAATATTTATTTATAGCTTTTAGAGCATTTTAGTCTTTTTCCTTTTTAGTTCAGGGTTTAGATTTCTTAACCCATCTATATAAGAATCTGTATTTTTTCTTTCTAAAATACTTTTGGTTTAATAAAGACGATTATTTTTTTCTCAATTTCTACATGGTATCAGAGCAAGACCTTCATGGTTTTGATTATTCAATTGAAGGACTGTTAATTTAATCCATAGCTTTCATGGATCGAACTCCCGATGAGTTCGCTTGGGGGGGGGGGCACCATTCCCTCGCTCGGGGTTCGGGGCGAAGCCCAGTAAAAAATTTTCTAGTGCGTTCGTATAATTTTACCGTTTTGAATATTGGTTGGGTTTCTTTGGTTCTCACATCAACTTGTTTTTTTTCACTATTTGGTTATTCACGAGCACTATTTGTTCTATCACCATGAGTGGTCGTAAAGATGATTCACTTCAATCTATTAGTGTCTAATTGGTTGGAAAAAATTATTCGTATTGGGGATATGTTATGAAAATTTTCTTGCATGGAAAATCTATGTGGGGATATATTTCAGGCGTGCGAAGTAAACCTACAGATAACAATGCTGCTGATTATGCAAAGTCATGGATATTTGGGAGACCGATAATGTAAAGATTATTACGTGGATCAATAATTCTGTTGCACACTCCATTGGTGCTCAATTGGCTAAGTACGAGACTGCCAAAGAGGTTTGGGATCATTTGGTAAGACTATACACGCAGTCTAACTTTGCCAAATAATATCAGTTAGAAATAGATATCCGCGCACTTCAACAGCAAGATATGGGTATTGAAGACTTTTATTCTACCATGTCAAAACTATGTGATCAGTTGACACTCATAGAATCCTCACAATTATAAATATTTCCAGCTTATATTACTCGTAGAGAAGAACAACGTCTGGTCTAATTCTTGATGACTCTTTGTGATGATTTTGAAGGATTATGTGGAACAATTTTGCATCGTAATCCTCTCTCTTCGGTAGATTCAGTGGTACATGAATTGCTTGCAGAGGAGATTCGCCTTAAGTCTCAAGTTGATAAAAGAACTACTGCACCATCTACGCCATCAATTTTTGCTACATCATAACGACCTTCACCTCATAATCAAAATAAATCGACTTCGAAAACTTCTATTGGTGAATGTGCTTATTGCAAAAATAAAGGACATTAGAAATCTTAGTGTCCATTATTATTGAACAAAGATAAACGACCACCCAACAGCAGTATTAGCAACAACGACCTCAACAGCCACCAGTGCTACATCAAAATGTTTCATGAAAATCTGATAATCGACTACCTCAGTCTAGTAATGCAGTGGTTGCCCCCTCTTTAGATCCATATATGCTTGAGCAGTTTCAACAATTTCTTGCTTCTCAGTCCTCAGCCATGTCTGCTTCTTCTCATATAGGTTTGTCATCCTCTGGTACATCAGGTATATATTCTTCCTCGTGGATCTTAGATTTTAGAGCCTCTCATCATATGTCACCTAACTTATCGTCTTTTATCTCTTTGTCTCCTAATTCATCTTTATCAATTGTGATTGCTAATAGTACTTTAATGCCATTAGTAGGTATTGGTTCTACTGTTACAATTGTTTGTCTCTTCCTAATGTCTATTATATTGTTAGTCTTACACTTAATCTTGTTTCTGTTAGTCAATTGTGTGAGTCTCGATATGTAATCTTTTTCTCTTCATCCAATTGGTATGTGCATGACCCGCGATATCAGAAGGTGATTGGGACAGGCCATAGGAAAGGGGGACTCTATGTCTTGGATCAACTCCAAGTACCAGGTGTTGCAGCTTCTGGTGTCGATCTGTCATCTTTTCGATTGAGTCGTTCTTCTTATGATTTTTATTTATGACATACTCGTCTAGGTCATGTTTCAGCGTCCCGTTTACAATTTTTAGCTTCATCTGGAGTATTAGGACCTTTAAAAAGTCATGATATTTCGGATTGTAGTGGTTGTAAACTAGCAAAATTCTCTGCGTTACCATTCAATAAAAGTTTATCTTTTTCTCCTAATCCTTTAGATCTTGTACATTCCGATGTATGAGGGTCTTCTCCTATTGCTACAAAAGAGGATCAAGATACTATGTTTCCTTTATTGATGATTGCACTCGTTATGTTTGGTTTATCTTATGAAACATAGATCTGATTATCTTACTATCTTCAATGACTTTAAAGCTCCTGTCAAAACTCAACATTCAACTGTTATCAAGTATTTTCATTGTGATTTAGGGGGTGAGTATACTTCCAATGCTTTTTCTCGTTTACTTGCATCAGAAGGTACTATACATCAAACCTTGTGTCGAGAAACACCTGAACAGAATGGGGTTGCGGAGAGAAAACATAGACATCTTGTTGAGACAACCCGCTCATACTTATTGTCTTTAGATGTTCCTAGTGTCTTTTGGGGAGAAGCAGTTCTTATTGCTACTCATATAATTAATAGGATTCTAACTTCTCATAATTCAGGTTTGTCTCCTTTTCAAAAACTGTATGGTCGTGCTTCTGATTATTCATATTTATGTGTTTTTCGTTGTACTTGTTTTGTTCTGCGACCACACGTTGAGCATGATAAGTTGTCTCTAAGTCTGCTTTGTGTGTCTTTCTTGGTTATAGTGTTGGTCAAAAGGGGTATCATTGTTTTGATCCAGTCAGTAAAAAATTATATATCTCTCATCATGTTGTGTTTCTTGAGCATATTCCTTTCTTCTCCATATCTCCTCTATCACATGATATGACACATGCAAATCTTATTCGCATTGATCCCTTCAGTACTGACACCGATGAAGCCTCTCCCACAGCTCCTCATGATAGCTCCACTGAATCTGGTACTCTCGAGATGTCGTCTCCTCCTCCTCCTCCTCCCCTCCCCCTCCTGCGACTGTTCCATTACCTGGCGAGATTATGGATAATCCTGTTCGTCGGTCTACACGTCCTCGTAAGTCTACTAAACTACCTAATTTTGCTTATTCTTGTTATTCTAGTTCCTTTGTTTCTTTTGTCACCTCTATTCATCATCATTTGAGTTTTGCCTATAGAAGCTGTTGATAACCCATTTTGGCAGAATGCTATGGACGAAGAATTAACTGCTCTGCATCATACACATATTTGGGATCTAATACCTCTGCCACCAGGAAAATGCGCCATAGGTTCTCGTTGGGTCTATAAGATCGAAACTAAATCTGATGGCTCTGTCGAATGATATAAAGCTCGTCTTATTGCTAAAGGTTACTCTTAGGAGTATGGTATGGATAATGAGGAAACTTTTGCCCATATTGCTAAAATGACTACCGTTCGTACCTTGATTGCTATTGCCTCTGTTCGTCGATGGAAAATATCTAAGATAGATGTCAAGAATGCCTTCTTAAATGATGATCTTTAAGAAGAAGTGTATATGATACCTCCTCCTAGAGTTGCTCACCAATCTGGTGAAGTTTGCAGGCTTTGCAAAGCTCTCTATGGACTCAAACAAGCACCTCGTGCTTGGTTTGTGAAGTTCTCCACTTGATTTCCTCTCTTGGCTTTCATCCCAGTGATTATGATTCGATTTTATTTGTCAAGTGTATGCGTGCAGGTCATATACTTTTATCTTTATATGTGTGTTCCGGAAGTGAACGACGTGGACGATAGGTCACCGAGAGTAGTCTCGGGTGATGACGAGGGAGGAGACCTGTGCCTGTAAGGTTAACACGAGCATAAAAAGGGGTACACCGGAAGGAGTTCCGGCGGAGCCCTCTTCGATGCTCAAGTCAGAAATTACTCAAAGATGGAGAAAGAGCAAGGAGAAATAAATCAGTAGAGTTAACCAAAAAGCCCCCCTTTCCTAGGGCTCTAAGCACCTTATATAGTTGCTGCTCTTCTCCTGTGAGTGCTCACAAGTTGCTATAACCGTTCACCTATTCCCACGCCTCCTGATTCGTGGTCGTCCTAGTAACAGCGACCACACACATTAACTCGTGTGTTGCCGATCATAACTGTCAGCCGACATTCTTATTTAGGGGAGGGTACATTCGAAATGGTTGTTGCCTAAATTAAATATGTCATTATCGTCGCTAATAATAAACTTTTCTTATCCACATTCTCTCTCCTGAACTGGTCTTGGGCTCCACTCTCCGAGCTGGGTTCGAGAACTCTCAGGGTCCGAGCTGGTCCCAAGCACCCCTCTTTCGAGGTGCTCTCAGGAACTTCAGCCGAGCTGGTCTTGGGACTCCTTGCCCGAGCTGATGTCGGCTCTTTTCTTTCGAGTTGGTCTAGGGTGAAATCACCCGAGCTAGTCTCTAGTGATTTTTCCCGAACTTGTCTCGGGTGATTTTCCCTGAGCTGGTCTCAGGTGATCTTCCCCGAGCTGGACTCGGGTGATCTTCCCCGAGCTGGTACTCGGGTGATCTTCACCGAGCTAGTCTCGGGTGATCTTCCCAAGCATTTCTCATGGCACGTAAACTTCCATTCCACATGTTCAGCTTGAGCTATTCATCCCGATCACAAGTCCCCCTTCAAATCTAATCGAAGGAAGTTTGCTTAACTGATTGGACTTGTGGCGTGTCGAGAGAGAAATGTATGGAGAATATGCAGTTAACATTCCTCATTCTTTGATGACTTTATGGGTCCTAGGATTCTAAATATTCGCGCCGGTACTCAAAGCATTCGTCTGAATTGTCCTAAGTGCTTCACAAGTTTCAATGCCTTGTAATGATGGTTGTCAATCATTTATTAAGAGCGCATGGGGCGTATTAATGACGAGAAATCTTTCCTGCGAACAAACTGCTGCCACGTGGCAGAATCCCCTTAAAACACCTTTTATTCGATGTGCTTAATCGAGTCATACCAACCGGCGAATATAATGAGTTGCATTCCCCGAGATCTATGACTAACTCTCATCCACGTGTCATGCATCCATCCCCTTACATCGCCGTTGCTCCTCCCTTATAAAAGGGGAAGCGAAGATGACCTTTCACCTTCTTGCACTGTCGTTCATCAGAGCTCGTCACTTCCGCTTCCTCTCGCTAAAGTTCCTTCTTTCTGTGTAAGTCTCACTAAGCCCTCTTCTCCTTTTTCCATCATCCACTTCTCTTCCTTAGGACCATGGGCAAGAGTGGAAAGGCAGAGGGAAAGAAAGAAAAGAGCAGAAAGGAAGAACCCAAGGTGAAACAAGCTTATCAGCCAGAGTAGTACGAGGTCACATCCTCAAGGGTTAAAACCAGTACTTTGCGGGCCGCCTGTGAAACCTATGACATCCCAACTGTTGGGACCGGGTGCATGTTGACAAGGATACGGGTTCGTAATATTTTAAAATTTTACGTGCAGCGGAAGAATTAACATAAAATAATTTCACAAATTATTTTAACCACGTATCTAGCATGCGACCTTATGATGTGTGGACGTAATCATAAATTAAAACATTGCGGAAAAGTAAACTAATTTACTTTGTACCTCGCGTAACTCGAAGAAAAGGGACGAGATCCAACCGTAGCGTCCCTTGGAAGCTTCGCCTCTATTCGCGTCCACGCCGAGTTCTCTTCGAGATGACTTCGCAAAGTCACGAGTTTTGTGCCGACGAGAACTACTAGATTCTCTAAAGGCACAACTAGAAGAACAAGAGAAAAGAATGGAAACTAACCACCAAGAATCGGAATCTAAATTCCGGGAAGGAAGGAGATGTGATCCGCTTCTTCTTCTTCTTGGTTGGCTTCTCCTTCTTCTTGATGGCTCACGGCAACCAAAGGTTGGAGGTGCGCCGGCCCTAGCTCTCAAGGAGGGCGCCGGCCCTAGGATGCCCTAAGGGGTGCCGACCCTAAAGGGAAGAAAGAAGAGAGAATAAAAGGGAGAGAGGGAGAGAGTTAATCTCTTGATAGCTCTATATCGATTAGGAATTCAAGGCTTGCCTTTGGTTCCTTTATATAGTGGCCTCTCCCTTACCAAGTCTCTCTTTTAACGGAATTAACGGAATTAGTTATCATAAGAATTTTATCTTATAAAATTTCTTATGACTTATTCCGTTATGCCTAGTTTTATTATAACTAACTTTATAATAAAACAAATTCTTCTCTCCTTTAATTATGGAATAAATTTTATAAGAAATTTATAAACTTTCTTATTATGAAAAAATCAATTCATAATTGATTTTATAAAATTAAAATAAACCATTCATTGGATCATTTTAATTTCCATAAAAAGAATAAATTTCTATAAATTTATTTATACAAATTTCTTTATACAAATTTATTTATCCATAATTTATAAAACAAATCGCGCTAGATTTATTTTATTAATTAAACCAAATAAATTGGTTTATTCCCCTTGTTGTGGCCGGCCAAACCAAAGGGGGTTATCACCCTCTTTGGCCGGCCAAACCGAGCCGAACCGATCGCGAATTAAACTCATTTAATTTGCCCAATAAGCCTTCAAAAGACTTAGCCATTTTAAGTTTTCGTTGCGCCTCTGATTAACTCAGATTCGACTTATTTCTCTTGATTTGAAAATCCAATTTTCAACTCGTTTTAAATCCCTTGGATTACTCGTAGTGCGTGTGACTAAATAGGCTTCGATTTATGTTGGCCGTCTATAATTAACCAATTATAGAACGGTCATGAGTGGCACCTAGTAGTACATCATGACCCCCAATTAATCGAAAGATCAACGGTTTGACCTCAGAAGTAATTCCGAAACCCTTCAGCAGCTCTAATGAATCGTGCCCCATTCCCTTCACCATCTTATACCCACTTGGTTCAGGACACGATCTATTTGTGTCAGTCCCCACTAGGCTGACTACGTCACACCTAGCCCAAGTAGTGTCTTTCTCGTCCTTTGGATTTCTAATTACTCTCATGTATTTAAGAGACTCGCACTCTAAACATGATATGCTCTGGCCAGAGGCTTTGAGTAACAATCCGTCGATAGGCCTGGGTATACATCTCCTCGCAAGGAGTGGTGAATCCTTTGTAGGCTGCTCAAACATCTTCGGGCACTTCGGCTTATACCCAATCATCCTGGGTCCACACCTCCTAGGAGATGCTTGCTTAAGATGTTAAAGTATAAGTCTCCATGACCAAGATGACTTGAACATCGCAAGTCAAAGGAACATCGCACTTAAGCTGCAGTAAGAACTTCATTGACCTATCTATATATATTACCATATGAAGTTTTACAGCTAGTCACTCCAATGAACTAGTTCCCTTAACTAGCATCCATGTTTATCTCCAGACATCCCAATGTCACCAGCCAGTGAGAATCAGCTGATTAGAGAATAACCCATGCTAGTCTCAACAGAATTGATAATGTCCGTTTTTATCAATTCATCGACTAGGGATATTTTCAATACTTCACAATTGCACATTTAGAGATAATCACTAGTTGTGATCCCATCACAAATTCTCTTATGCTGTGAATTGTATTGCGGACATTCAGTAGATGAGTTTAAGATCCCAATCAAATACACAAATATTTATACTCAAATAGTGAATTATCATTTATTAAAATGAATATTTACAATCATAAGGCGATTGCCTTAGGACACTTCTCTCATATCACTAACACCAACGAACTTTGAAGTTAGGATTCCAATGCTCGACCAATCTCTCTTGGAACCTCTTTTAGAGTTTTACACTTTTTTTTCTAGATTAAGTAGAATTTGGTCTTCATTTTCCAAACCTCCCCTTCTTTATAATCATCTCTCAATATTTTGACATTCCCCTTCACTAAATGGCTTCGAACGCCTTTGCTCAGATGAGTGGGGCCTTCCTTCTATTCAAGCTGTTTGGGATACCCTTAACGCCTCATTTTTTAATTACTTTTTTCCTTCCGAGTCTCGCGTCTAGAGGGGCTTTTAGTTTTATCGCTCGCTCCAGCCACATATTCATAGGTGGTCTCTCTTCTTCCCACAAGGGATGAAAAGAGCACTTCTTCTTCATCAGACTTTCCGAGCGACCATTCTGCCCGACTCGTTGGCGGAAAGACCCGCCTCCCCTGGAACTGGGCGACTTCCAACAAGATCAGGGATACCAGCAAGCCAGAAGCATCTTGGCCGAAATGAAGTTCCATGGCTTAAACATGGTCCAATGCGAAGGGCTTCTATATCGGGCTAGGATTAGCCCCAAGGCCACCAACCTTGTCCGTGGCCTCAGTAAGTGTATTATTTTGTTAAATACCTGTTTATACTAACCGATGTTCTTCAACCTTTGTTTTGTAGAAGTCATCATGCTCGCCTGATCCATGAGCAAGCTTCTCAAGTGGGAGCTAGCAGATGAGAAGATGTTGAATCCTTCTCAAGCTCCTACGGACCCACCAGCAGAGCCTGCTGAAGACTCTGAGAGGACTTAAAGTTAAGAGCCTCTAACCGCCGAACTCTCCACTACCCAAGAGGTCAACCCCTCCCGCACCCTTGCGGGGGTAAAGGGGCTGATGTGTCATTACCTCTAGTCCCTGCATTAACAGTAGAGTTGACTTGAGTGGTGAGCCCTCTACCTATTGAGCGAAGACGACTTATCCTTCCCGTCGAGGAGGAGGAAGAGAATGAGTCACCTGCACTCCTTCAGAAGCCCACAACCCCTCCTACAGCTCAAAAGAGGAAAACCCGATTGGTTCGAGCTCCCCTCTGCGTCCCTGAGGACTAGGACTCCATTCCTCTTTCCAAACGTCAAAGGAGGATGACATAGACTGCTGCGGAGTCCGAGGGGGAGATTGGGCCTTCCTCTGGGGAAGCCCACTCCCTTTCTCCCTCGCCAGGGACCCTCAACCCCAAGAGCAAGAGAGTTCGGTTTCAAGATCCAGAACTTATGAGCGTCCGTCTCCGCCGGAAGGTACAAGCGGCCCAGAAGGCGGCTATGCTTGGGCCCCAGCATATACAAATTAAGGAGTTGCCACGGGGGAGTCACTCTTTGGAGGAGGTACTGTCGAGCATAGATGACAACACTCCAGGGCCCTCTGTCATACCCATCGAGGAGACTCGCCTACTAGCTCTCGCCGCCTGCTGCTCCGAAGTTACCTCTGGCATACCCTCTCTGAGGAGCTGGGAGGCGATGAGGGAGCGAGCCGAGGAGCATATCACCTCCCTCAGAGATGTGACCTTAGCTGGAGTAATCACTAGGCTGTACAAGTTCCTCATAAACGTGTAATTTTGTCTATTTTTTCTTATTATCTCTGTTTTTTTAACTTTTACTGCTTTTTGTATTAGGCTACATCTGAATGTCTACTCTTGAGCCGCTAGATGCTTCCCGAGCAAGAGACTGAAGCACTGCGGCAGCAGGTGGTCGGGCTAAAGGCGAAGGTTTATCTAGTTCATAGGGAAGGCCAGATGCAGGTCAAGGTTACCAGAGACCTCCGAGCCAAACTGTAACATTCAATGGACAATCACCTGGATTTAGAGTCGACCCTACACGGCGTCCGATGAGAACGCTTCTTGTCAGAGAGAACTACATCTCTCTTAGAAGAGATGACTCAATTGACCCGGGAGAGGGGACGACTCCAGGCTCAAGAAACCAAGCTGCTAAAAGATGTTCGCCTCCTGGAGTTGTCAACAAAGGAACTCAGTGGCCGAATCAAGGAGTAGGCAAACAAGATAGCGAAGAAGGAAACGAAACTATAGGCTATTGCTGCCTATGTATCAGACAAGCAAGAGAACCTCTCCTGAGCTGAGTCTCGCCTATCAACGACTCAAGAGCAGCTCGAGAAGGCGCTGACGGCTTGATGAAGGCTGAACGAGATCGTGTTCTTGAAGAGCTAAAAAGTTATAAAGCTAGAAAGGAATCTCGTAAGTCAGAGGTAGAAGTTGCAGTCAAAGCCAAATTTCTCCAATCCGAGGAGTTTGGTGACATCCTGTCTGGGCAAGTACTGAAGCGGCACAAGCAAGGTTTCAACGGAGCTGCCCAGTAGATTGAGTGAGCTGAGGTACTAAAGCCAGGTGTCACCCTGGACTTTCTCAACGTCGATCGATCCTGGGAGGAACTGTTCGCCGAAGAAAAAGAACTTTAAGACAATTTATCTTAGTCTTTAGTGTTTGCCTACTAGGCCTTTATAATTGTAAAGCGTGTATCCTTGTTTTCCTGTCTTTCTTAAATGAATATATTTTACTTTGCACCCTATATCATATATTTCTGCCTTCATAATTCTTCTGAGCATAACTTGTACTTTGTATGACACCCTACCAATACAATGTCAACACCCATCCCTTTCTGGCCGAGCACTCTTTCTATGCCACCCCACGCTTAATACTCTATATAGTATCTTTGAGACCACGAGTTGGTAGGAACCGCGGCTCCTCCTGGTCGGGCATCCTCATCATCCTGGCCAAGTTTATGCAACTTAGGCATCCTCGGCACCACAAGATTGTAGGAACTCGAACTACTCCCGATCGAACATCCTCATCGCCTTGGTCAGGTCTACACATCTTAGCCATCATCGACACCATAAGATGGTAGGAACTCAGGCTGCTCTCGGCCGGGCATCCTCAACACCTCGACCAAGTCTACACTTCTTGGGCATCCTTGACACCACAAGATAGTAGGAACTCGGGTTGATCCCGGTCAGGTATCCTCAGTGTCTCGGCCAGGTCTACACATCTTGGGCATCCTCGGCGCTACAAGATGGTAGGAACTCGGGCTGCTTCTGACCAGGCATCCTTAGCATCTCGACTAGGTCTACACATCTTACATATCCTCGGTACCACAAAATGGTAGGAATTCGAGTTGCTCCCGGTCGAGCATCTTCAGTGTTTCTGCCAGGTTTACACATCTTAGGCATCTTCACCACCACAAGATGATAAAAACTCAAGCTGTTTCTGGCTGGGCATCCTTAGTACCTCGATTAAGTCTATACATCTTGGACATCCTCGACATCACAAGATGGTAGGAACTCGAGTTGCTCCCGACCGAGCATTTTCAGCGTCTCGATCAAGTCTGTGAGAAAATAATTAATCCAGACATTATCACCACATTTTATTTTATTTTATTTTGATAATTATTATGATTTAGTCTTAGATTAGCCTTTCTTATCTTAATGTGATAATTAGCGAATTAGTCTTCCTATTTTAATTCCTATTTTAATGGGATAAGTCATGACTAAGTCTTGTTCGTAGTGTATTTAAAGGGTCTTAGAGGCATGTGAAACAGTGTCTCAGTTTTTTGTAAGTTTGTTTCTTCCAGAAAAATAAATTCGTTCGTTCTTCTTTCGTTCTTTCAGTTTCTTCGTTTTCCTTTTGTTCTTCTTGCATATTGGTGTGGTTCTTGGGTGCGCTATTCTTTGGGTCTGGGCCAACAATTGGTATCAGAGCTTTGGTAGTATAGAGCAGCCAAGAATCCTCGCTTCCACAAAAATATCGAGCATCCTAGAGAAGGAGAACGGCGGAGTGTCATTTTCCTATCCAATGCTAAGCCCTCACAATTATACTGTGTGGGCAATAAAGACAGAGGCAATTCTCGATGCCCAGGGAGTCTGGGAGGCGGTGGAGCCAGAGAAAGAAGCCCAGGTGGATGCAAAGAAGGACAAAAAGGCACGTGCATACATCTTGCAGTGTGTCCCTGAAGACATTCTTCTCCAAATTGCAACAAAGAAGACGGCGAAAGAAGTCTGGGACAACCTCAAGCTGTGGTACCTAGGCAGTGAACGAGTGAAGAAGGCTCGCGTACAAACATTGAAGAGCGAGTTTGATGCCCTCCGGATGAAGGAGACCGATACTATTGATGAGTTTGTTGGCAAACTCAGCGCTATGAGCAGCAAGTTCTCCACTCTTGGTGCCACGCTTGAAGATTCCTCGTTGGTAAAGAAGTTACTCGATTCTGTCCCTGATAAATTCTTCCCTATTGTTGCTGGTATTGAGCAGTTCCACGACCTTAAGAAGATACCATTTGAGGAGACTATAGGACGACTGAAGGCATACGAGGAACGAACACTGCGATTACGATGCAACACCAACAACACTGAAGGTGAGCTCCTGCTTACTCATGCCGAATGGCAAAAGCAACAAAAAGGGAGCAGCGTGGACACTCCGTCAGGAGGCAAGGGGCGCGGGTCCAGCGGCCCTAATCGTGGCAAGTGGCGTGGGCGAGGGCGCGATCGTGGTCATGGTACGCAGCGCCAAGACAGTGCAGGAGGCACTAGCGGCAACAACAGTGGCACTCGTGACAAGAGCCATATAAAGTGTTTCAATTGTGAGAAAATGGGGCATTATACGTCCGAATGCTACAACAAGCGTCGTGATAATGAGGCTCATCTCACTTGCGACACCGATGAAGAGTCAGCACTGATGATGAGCGTGTCCCACGAGGAGTCTCACGCTAGCCGAGAGCGGCAAGATATGATTCTGCTCAGTGAAGAAAGGTTTCTACCAGAGATGTATCGCAGCGTTAAGAAAGGAGAAGATAAAGACGTCTGGTACCTTGACAACGGTGCCAGCAACCACACAACGTGCCATTGCGAGAAGTTTCAAGAACTAGATGAAACCATCACCGGGAGGGTGAGGTTTGGCGATGGATCAACCATAGGGATCATGGGCAAAGGGACGATTGTGTTCGAATGCAAGAACGACGATCAGAAGGCTCTCCATGAGGTATACTACATTCCAAAACTTTGTAGTAATATCATCAGTCTTGGTCAATTGACAGAAACTGGGAACGAGGTGCACATGAAAGGAGATACCATGAAGGTGATTGATGGGAGCAGGAAGCTCTTGATGCTGGTAAAGCGAACACAAAATCGCTTATACAAGATAGCCTTGAAGACATTCAAGCAAGTCTGTCTCTTAGCAAGCGTAGAAGACCCAACCTGGTTATGGCATGCAAGGCTCGGACATGTCAACTTCCATGACTTGAAGCTATTGGGTGAGAAGAAATTGGCAGTTGATGTGCCAATATTGCCCCAGCCGAACAGGCTTTGCGAGGTGTGTGTGATCACCAAGCATGTAAGATTGTCGTTCCCGTACCAAGCAAACTTTAGAGCAAAGAAGCCGTTAGAACTTCTCCATGCTGATATTTGCGGGCCAATCTCACCATGTACACTTGCCGGTAACAAGTATTTTCTTCTAATTGTGGATGATTTCACTAGGTGGATGTGGGTGTTTGTATTGGCAGCAAAGAGTGATGCATTCCAGGCATTCAAGAAGTTCAAATTCCTGATAGAGAACAAGACTGAGTACAAGATCAGAACACTCCGGACAGATCGAGGCGGCGAGTTTCTATCCACGGAGTTTACTCGATTCTGTGAAAATGAAGGAATCGAGCGGCACCTCACGGCTCCCTACACCCGTCAACAAAATGATGTCGTGGAGCACCGCAACTGCACCGTGATGGCCATGGCAAGATCTCTCCTCAAGAGTACAAATATGCCCGCAAGGTTCTGGGGAGAAGCAGTTAGGCATGCTGTCTATCTGCTAAACCGTCTCCCAACTAAGGCGCTAGGAGAACGCACTCCATTTGAAGCCTGGATGGGGAGAAAGTCACATCTTGCCGACTTGAGAGTGTTCGGTTGTGTTGCATATGTGAAAAACACAACCCCTCATCTGAAGAAACTTGATGACAAAAGCTTACCCATGGTATACTTGGGTGTTGAGGAAGGTTGCAAAGCTCATCGGTTGTTTGATCCAAGTCATTGCAAGCTACAAGTAAGTAGAGATGTCATATTTCAAGAACATTCTGAATGGACATGGAATGCAGGTGTTAACAATGAAGAAAACTTGCCGAGTTTTATGATGTTGGATCCGCTCTACTCTGACGAGGTGATTGTTGCAGCAGACACTCAGGCAGGGGTGGAAGATGTCACACCACTGGCAACAGCTGTGGTACCTATGCCAAGAACGTCAAGTCCATCTACACCACCATCAAACGTCCATGCAGCTACCTCGCTTTCATTAACAGACTCACCCGAGTCTCAAGAAAGACCAATCCGCTTTAGGTCCATTGCTGATATCTATGCCAACACTGAGGAAGTGGAAGGTATTGACGAAGAAGAGAATGAGGCAATGCTGGTGATGTCTGATGAGCCAACAAGTTATCAAGAAGCTGCAACTGAGGCTTGCTAGTATGAAGCAATAGAGGAAGAATTGAAATCTATTGAGATGAACAAGACCTGGACGCTAACTGAACTCCCATTAGGCCGCAAACCTATCGGTCTAAAGTGGGTGTTCAAATTAAAGAAAGATTCAGATGGGAAAGTTGTTAAACACAAAGCAAGATTAGTTGCTAAAGGCTATGTACAACGACAAGGCATCGACTTTGAAGAAGTTATGCATTGTCGTCATCTTCACATGATGTTGTGTTGTCTTATCTTCATACATGTCCCTAGCTAGGTTTGGGTCGTGTTGCTGGATTGGTTACATTGGAAGTGGAAGATGGCAACGATTCACATGATGCTCTTCAACATCCCAAATTGTCTAGAGAAACTACAATACAAAATGCAGTTACAGAGGTTGCTGCCATGGTGGGGGAGAATGCCAGGAGTAAAGTTAGCTGTCATGCAACAACTACTCGGTGTCCGTCAATCGAGTATTGTTCTGAGACGGATTAACGGGGGCACTGGGGCGAGCGAATAGAGGAGGAAAATTGAGTATTCTTGGTGGCAAAAGGCAACGTCCGTATTGATCTGAGACGGATTAACGGGGGCACTGGGGCGAGCGAATCGCCTTTTGCCACCAAGAATACTCAATTGACGTCTGGGAGTTAAATCTGACAAAGTCAATGATCCATCCTCCCCACGGGCTAACCATAATATTCAGACTAGTAGTCTCTCTGATTTACATCCTCCGTGTTGGTACTGAGAAGGATTAACGGGGGCGCTGAGATAAATAAATCATCTTTTGCCATCAAGAATACTATTTGATCATATAGGAGTAAAGATGATAATATTTATTTTAGACGATTTAGTATCGATATAGGATATTTTATCCTAGCATAATAACTTTTTAATTTACATAAACGAGGTCAGACATCCAATAAAATAGTATATATCCGTTTAAAATTAACTTCAAGACTCATTTGAATAATTATCTATCTGTATAAGTATCAATTGTACCCGTCCGCAGAGGTGCAAGTCTATACCTCTAAAAAAGACAAACTAGTGGGACATGAATCATTTGCCATTATTTTCATCTAATAATGACGGAGTAAAATGGCAGGTACAACCAGAATTTTGTCCCTTGAACATTAATTTTGATTGGATCTATGTTTGGTTTGGGTTTTATTAGTCGAGCTGTGATGCGGTCCTAACATTGATTACGTTGGTTGAGATTCCTATGATTGATAAACATTTGTAGACACCGAAATGAATACTTACATTAGCGTTTAGAAGTTTGGCATGCTTGCTCATTTCAAATTGAGAGACCATCAAATTGATTTGTATTATGAGTACTGTGAGATCCATCTAAGTATCTTCTTCATGGAGGGTGCATATCTTGATCCGTTTTGTTTGATGCTCAGCTAACATTCTAGATTTTTTCATCTCATTAAAGGAAAATATCTTACGACACGCCATAACTAGGATTTAAACCATTAATGTTTGAGAAACTACATTTCCTCAGATTTTCACATTTTACAAACACATGAACAATGGAACAAAATCGAACAATGAACAAAATCATCAAGGCAGTGCCTCATTGTCGTTGTCTTTTGGTGGCCTTAGAGCCAGCTCTTCTTGGAGATTTCAAAGTTGAAGCAGAGGGAGATACAGATGCCAACTCCTTTTTATCTATAGTAAATGCCGACGAAAAATCTTCCATAATCTCGTTATATTTCCTCTTCCGCTCTTCCGAATTGTCAAGCTCTGCAGGCAGTTGATCAGACAGACCTTCGTCGAGGATGTTGTTGATCAGCTTCGAGCATCGCGGGAAGAAACGCATTCCCAGATTCACTGCAGCGCCATTTGAGTTTTTCAGCAGTGGATATGGTTCTAAATGGATACAATATTTTTCATACATGATTTCCACTCATGAGTTCATAGTGAAAGTTGTTGGGTGTCAATTATGGGGTTACTATCGAAAAGATGCAAACTGATATGATATCTCGTCGAGGCTAGTGTTTAACATTATTTTTGTAAAATGATATTGCTCCGCTACAGGTATTCACGGATAACAACAATTCGTTTTCCAAATACAACGATAATGTCTCGAAATAGCAACACTATAAATTTCGAGACCAACAAACTTTTTTTAGGTTTTTTGGACTTCGGATGCACAGGATTAGATGAATGCTAATAAACTTTTGATAATTAAAAATGAATCCAACATCTAGGGGACTTTATTTATACAAGCGAAGAGGTGAGGTACCCTTTGATAAGTGGGTGTGACCTTGGTTTTGGTTTGATCTAGGTCGTTCGATCTAGAGGGTTGTAACCCTTCAGAT
Source organism: Boesenbergia rotunda (assembly GCA_024364735.1). Classification (NCBI taxonomy): domain Eukaryota; kingdom Viridiplantae; phylum Streptophyta; class Magnoliopsida; order Zingiberales; family Zingiberaceae; genus Boesenbergia; species Boesenbergia rotunda. The sequence goes on along the minus strand of JAGFNQ010000301.1, from coordinate 71,552 downwards.
AACCCCTTTGCTCTCAGCTATCAGATTTGGATGGCATATCCGATAAATATCGCATCGAACATTCTAGGTCCCATTTTACTTGCTTTGGTTTAGGTACTTCGACCTTTGCCAAGCACCCCCACACTTTTAACTATTTGTATGATAGCTCACGACATTTTCATAGTTCGTATGACATTTTATCATTTTTCTTGTGAGGATTTTATTGAGAATGTGATTTGCCAATAATATAGTTTCCCCCCACAAGTTCTGGGATAAGCATGAATTTATCAATAAGACAGTCATCATTTCATTTAGTGTCCGATTTTTACGTTCGGCAACACATTTGATTGAGGCGAGTATGACGCCATTGTTTGACGAATAATGCCAGATTCTATACAAAATTTATCAAACGGTGCACTATATTCTCCACCACTATCGCTACAAATTATTTAATTCGTTATCAAGTTAATTCTCAACTTTTGTTTTATAGGTTCTGAAAGCCTCTAAGGCTTCATGTTTACTTCTTAAAAGAAAAACAAAATAGAACCTCGTGCAGTCATCGATAAAAATAATAAAATACTTTTTACTTCCTTTAGTTTACACGAATTTTAAGTCACATGAGCACTATGTATCAATTCTAGAGGAGTCGTTGACCTTTCGACTGAATAAAAAGGTACTCTCGTCATCTTAGCTTCTACACACACTTCACATTTGTGCGTTCCGTCAACATTGACGTTTGGTAATAAATTTAATTTGACAAGACATTTAAAGTATTATTATTAACATGTCCAAGTCGATCATGCCATAAATTAAAACACTCAACAACGTAGCTGAAAGCTTTTATTTTATTACATCAAATTCACGTTGTACAGTCATTACAATCATTTTGAACAAACTCTGTTCTAAATATCCCTTACTACGAAGACACCATTCTTCGTAAGTACAAAGTTGTTTGACTGGAACACTAGTCTAAAGCCGGCCGTGACAAGTGTCGATCCAGAAACTAGGTTCTTCCTAATGTCGAAAACATGGAGCATATCAATAAGTGTTAACTCTTTCCCAGATATCATCTTCAGAATAACTTTCCCAAGTCCGACAATCGACGATGTAGTGGAATTGCCCATATAGAGCTTTCTTCCATTTATCGGAGTATACTTGGAGAACATCGTCTTATCCGAACAAATGTGACGTGTTGCTCCAATATCGATCCACCACTGCTTCGGGTTATCCACCATCGTGTTGGCTTCAAACACGACAGCAATGAGATTTAGTTCCGAAAAATCGGAGAGGTTGTCATTAGAAGTTACGATATAGATCGCAACATTCTTCTGACTCTTGGTTGGTTTCTTCGGGTGTCTACAATCTTTGGACATATGTCCTGACTTTCCACAGTTGTAGCACGTGCCATTGAATTTCTTGCCTTGAGTCTTCTTTTTGAATTGCTTCGACTTCTTGGCATTTGGCTCAACTAGGTTAGACATTTCGTCCTCGAGAGTCAGATAGCTTTTGATTTTCCTCCTCTATTTGTAGCCTCAGGATCAGGTCTTCGAGTCTCATTTCCTTTTGCTTGTGTTTGAGGTAATTTTTGAAATCCTTCTATGACAGAGGGAGTTTCTCGATTACCGCAACTACATTGAACGACTTGTTCAATTTCATACCTTCGGCATCCAGATCATGCAGTAACAGTTGCATGTATTGGGCTTGAGACGTTACGCTCTTGGAATCTACCATCTTAAAATCCAAAAATCAACCGTCGATGAATTTCTTCAATCCAGCGTTTTTGGTTTTGTATTTCTTTTCTAGTGATTCCCACAGAGATTTTGCCGTCGCCATCGGACTATACACGTTATACAACGTGTCGTCCAATGCGTTAAGAACGTAGTTGCGGCACATGAAATCTCCATGCGACCATGCATCGCATGCAGCCTTGCTGTTGGAATCGCCTTCCTTGGTGGCTGGAGGGTCTTCACGTAAATACCGTACGAGGTTTAACGTTATCAGATAGAACAACATTTTCTGCTGTCTTCGTTTGAAGTCGGCTCCGTTGAATTTCTCTGACTTCTCTCCGTGCGGAACGTTGGTCGGAACGTCGTTGAATCAATATCAGTTTGCAAAATATCGTTTTACGATTGTTGGGTGTCGGTTCCGTGGTTGCTGCCAGGAGGATGCAAACTGATATGATATCTCGTCGAGGCTAGTGATCAACACTATCTCCGTAAAACGATTTTGCTCCACCATATTGAAATCCAAAAATCGACCGACGATGAATTTCTTCAATCCGGCGTTTTTTATTTTGTATTCTTTTCTAGTGATTCCCACAGAAATTTTACCGTCTCAATCGGATTATACACGTTATACAACGTGTTGTCTAATGCATTGAAACGTAGTTGCAACACAGGAAATCTCCATGCGATCATACATCGCATCTAGCCTTGCTGTTGGAATCACCTTCCTTCGTGGTTAGAGGGTCTTCATGCAAATACTATACGAGGTTTAGCGTTGTCAGATAGAACAACAACTTCTGCTGCCATCGTTTGAAGTCAGCTCCGTTGAATTTCTTCGGCTTCTCTCCGTGCGAAACGTTGGTTGGAACGTCGTTGGTCAATGTCATATCAGTTTGTAGAATATCGTTTTACGATTGTTGGGTGTCGGTTCCGAGGTTGTTGTCGGGAGGATGCAAACTGATATGATATCTCGTCGAGGCTAGTGTTCAATACTATCTCCGTAAAATGATATTACTCCGCTACAAATGCTCACGGATAGCAGCAATTCATTTCCCAAGATACAATGACGATGTTTCGAAATAGCAGCACTACAAATTTCGAGACCAGCGAACTTTCTCGTTGATTTTTTGGGCTGTGGATGCACAAGATGAGATGAATGTTAATAAACTTTTGATGATTGAAAATGAATCCAACATCTAGGGGACTCTATTTATACAACGGAAGAGGTGAGGTACCCTTTGGTGAGTGGGTGTGACCTTTGGTTTAGGATTGATCTGGGTCATTCGATCTGGAGGGTTGTAACCTTTCAGATAGATCCTTTGATTTCAGCTATCAGATCTGGATGGTTGTAACCTTTCAGATCCCCTTTTGATCTTAGCCGTCAGATTCAATCTGATGCTTCAGATCATGTCTCATTACCAACGGTCAGATCGCGACTCTTCACGATCAACGCTCTAGATCGCGTCACTTGCGATCCAGTATCCCTCTACGATACAACGGTTGTCATTCATTCACTCAGTTAGCAGTCCAGTTATCTCTTCTCTTACAAAGTGCAAAGTGCACCAACAAAGCATCCATTGCGTGCGTGGCGAGTGGCGGACTCGTCTCACTTGTGAGAAGAGACCACCTATGTTTTTTTTTAACTCTATTAACACAGAAACACATATAAAGAAAAAAACACTTTCAAAAATTTCAAATATGAGATTAATCCCTATCTATGTATTTCTATGTCAATTTTGGATTGACTTTAAATAATTAATTTTTAATTCACCCGTATTCGATTTTGAACAAATTAACAGTCTAGATTCATCTACGCGAAACGTAGATTTCATTTTGATGTCAATTCTAACTTTCATCGATCGATGACATTTTGATTTTTCTTTACAAAATCATATTTGATCTTTTTAAGATTCAAATATCTGACAAAAGTTAGCTGAGTCATTTGTACTGTCAACGTGAAATTTGATTAAATAATTCAAACACTTATCATGACTCGGAGTGCAAATTTGAAAGCAATGCTACAGATGTTGGGTCAGGATTACTGAGCTACTGTTATTTGCAAAAACTTTAGCTATTAGAAAGATAGCAGATCATATTAAAGGGTAAGAGGAACGTACCTGTCGTCGCTAGGGCATTCATCCGACGGAAGTGCTCCTCTGTCATTTTGAAAGATGCCTTCATTACATCACAGGCCGATCGGTTGCTCCCTGCACAGTAATTACTCATGTGGAACTTGAGGGTGCCTTCCACATTGGCATTGTTCATAGCAGTTTTTGCTTCGGCAGGAAAAAAAGACTCGGCCAGCCAAACTGCAGAAATAGAAATCAGTCTTGATATCAGAACTTGAAAGGTCGAATTTCTTTAGTGAATTTTGCAAATAGTTGTTTCCTTAGTTTGGTATTAAATCGGTGAAGATGAAACTGGTGCTGAATGAATTACCTCTACTCTCCAGATAAAATAACTTCTCCTGAGGATCATTACTAGTCATTTCGACTGGGAAAGAAGTTACTTCTGTAGCTGAATCTCTCGATTCAGCTTGCTCCAACACCTCGATGGACATTCGTTCTTTTGGAGTTGGAGCAGTTTCCCTTGTTCCGACTGATCTGTAGTCCACAGCCCGAGTGAGCCTCTTGGCTATTTGAAGGGCAGTTCTTCCGTCAGTCGTAAGATCGAATGGTTGAGCTCCCTTGTCCAACAAGTACATTATGATTTCAGGTTCTTTCCTCATCGCGGCAATGTGAAGCACGGTATGATTTCTGTGGTCTCTGCCATTGATATCTGCAAGATGAAGATCCAGAAGCTGTTTTGTGACTTTCGGATGGCAAAATGCTACTGCATAATGTAGAGCCTTCGCATCATCTAGAATGGTAGGTTTGCCGTCGATAAACAGCTTGACTAACTCAATATCATCATTGTCAAGAGCACCATGGATATTTTTGGCAGCAGGAAGTCCGAGGCTATTTGAACCGTCCAGCCCCAAGTGAGCTCGGACGTCAAGGATGTGCTTCACAAGTTCTTGGGGCAACTTCTTTTCAAGTGTCATGAACTCAATATCTGATACGACAACCAATTCGATGCATTTCTTGAGTAGTTGTCGGCAATGATTCTTGCTCAAATTTGCAACGACAAGGATAGGGAGGATGTCATCTTTGTCTACTTCATTTAGGATGTCGAAAAGGCGCCGCTGCAATAGAATTGTTCGTAAACATCAAGAACTAGAGCAAAGACAAACTTCCAGTTCAGAATCTTAAAAAAATAATAAAAATAAAAGGCATGAAATCGTTCCTTGAGCACACCGAATGAGAAGGAAACTTCTATATGGATCAGTTCGCTACAGGCTAAAAAAACCCTCATCAAATTTGAGGAGATGTAAAGAATAAGACAAATCAGTGTTCTAAGTGCTTTCTTTGAGCAATCATGAACAAAGCAGAATCAAAAATTCAAAATCCAGGAATTCTAAAGAACATCAGCAATATCTCAACATCCGTGATCAAGATTTGACAGAGTTTAGTGATATATTTTCGGTGAGTTAAAGAGGGATTTGAGAAAAAGTTATAAAGAATAAGACAATCCATGCTCCAAGTTCTTCCTTTTAGCTTTCATAAACAAAACAGGATCAAAAAAAATCAAAATCAACTAGCTCTAAAGATAAACAGGAATATCTCAACATCGAAGATCTGTGATGGAGATTTTGTAGAATGGATAAACCCTAATATATGCTCGGTTGTCAAGTGAAGTGAAAAACAGCACAGATTTTCCTTTTTATATTAAAAAAAAAACAGATAATCGCAAAATTAGTCGATTTCGCGTAACCCAAACCTGAAAAAGGCGGACGAGCTCGTGGATCTGGAACCTGGAGGCCGCGTGGAGCACCTGGAGCATGAAATGGACGGCGGGCCAGCAGGCCTCGTGGCCGATGCAGCTCTCGTCAACGCATTCCGCCACGCCGGTGGGGAGCTCCTCTAGGCGGCCGGTGTAGATGTACTGTAGCACAGTGACAAGTGGCTCGCGCCCGACCTCAAATCCTTCCGCCAGATCAACGATCTCGAACTCGGTCTGCCCAGCCGCGAATTTCTCCCGGAAGAAGGGGCTTCGCGCAGAAAGCACGCAGCGGTGGACAGGCACCCCGCCGATGCGTGCGTCAGAGAAGAAGTCGAACTCCCGGGCGTGGACGAGGCATCCGAGTTGCTCCGAGAGGCGGCTGAACGCGGCCACCTGGGCGACCGGCAAGGCAAGTTCGGCCTCCGCCGGCGGCAGCTGCGGAAAGAAGCGGTTCGGGCTGCCGGTGGTGACCTCGGAGTCGGAGAAGGGCTGGTTGTCGTCCATCTCCGCGGCCAGCGATAACCGCAGTCGACGCCTCCGAAACTCAACTTATAGAGGAAATAGAACGACAGCGATGCCACGTGGCGAACTGCTAATGGTTTGCCGGCCCTACAAATTGGCGCGGATCCAGAGACGGTGCTTCTAGACGGATTCGATCGAACTTTGGATTTTTCTGACAGTCTTCATTATTTCTATTCAATCAACAAGGAGGAAAAAAAGAGATCAAACGAGTTGCAAACGAACTTTGGACCATCTCGTTTTCAATCTTGAAAACTTTCTAATGATTATTTGTAAATGAAACATGGACTATCTTTTACGAGAAGCTTTGCAGTCACTCTTTGAAGAGTCTCTTATTTTCTGTTCATAAATAACAAGTAGATAAATTATGAGAGAATTAAAGCCATTGTATGTTATGTATGAGAGCTGATACATTGATTGCGTAGCCTCTAAGCTGAAATCTGAACGATAGAAACAAGTCAGCAACCTACCACTGACCACACACATCGACAGGTATTTAATAAAATACAACAATTAAAAGTCAATTACTAAAATAGTTCAGTATTGGATATGCATTGGAGTGTACCTTTATCCATCCTTATCTCTTTCCGGACTCCACCAAATCCCCAAATGAATAAGTGAATTCATTGGAACATAATCTAATTTTGAATTAGATTTTTTGGCATATCACTTGTACGGGCAGACAGAGAGTGGTCCATGCAATCTGCTATCTTGTTAAAGAGAGTCTGAAATGGTTGAAAACGTGCATGTGTTTTTTTTTCCTTTATTGTTATATTATTGTATGCATAAGGAACTAATATAGTGAGATGTGTTTGACGTAACACAAGTGAAAAAAGATCCAAGTAGAATGAAGCCATCTCTTTGCTTCTTTGAGTGTGATATGTGTCCCTAGCCTGACAGATGCATCCTGCCATTAATATCCTAACCATATCGTCTGGATGTGGATGTGGATGTGGGATGTGGATGTGGGAGTGGACGTCAGAAGAAGGAAAAATTATTCTAAATTTTAAATTTAATTTTTTTCTCAATTTCTGTGTCAGAAAAAATTTGTTTCCACTCCTTACATATAATATTTCATGTGTTTCAACTATAGATTTACCGAATTACCTCTCAATTTTTTTAGGTATAAAAAGTCTGAAATCAAGTATAATATTTCTTTCTAAATTCAACATCATTTAACTAAAATTCAGTATATTTTATACCAAATTGAGTATAGCCTAATCAATTCATCTTAAATTAATCAATTGGTATGAATTTCTAATCAATTGGTCCGGTGAAAAAAGAATTATGCACAATTTAATAGAACATATATTAAATTCTAATTAAAATATGCTGAATTTAGAAAGAATTATATTTATTTTTAGACTCTTTATACATATAAAAAGTGTGATACTCAATTTGATAGAAAATATACTAGATTTTAATTATATGATACTGAACTTAGGAGAAATTATACTTCATTTTGGACTTTTTGTACCTAAAAATAATAAAGGCAATTAGGTATGAACTCTTAATCAATTGGTCCGGTAGAAAAAGAATTATGCTCAATTTGATAGAACATATACTAAATTCTAATTGAAATATATTGAATTTAGAAAGAATTATACTTTTTCCTAGAATTTTTATACGTATAAAAGTATAGTACTTAATTTGATAGAAAATATATTAAATTTTAATCATGCGATACTGAATTTAGGAGGAACTATACCTCATGTTGGACTTTTTGTACTTAAAAATAATAAGGATAATTAGGTAAAGTAATATTTATTAGGGAGTTGAAACAAATAAAATTTTATATGTAAGGAATGAAAATGAATATTTTTAACATAGGGACTGAGGATAAAGTCTAAGATTCCAAGTTATCTTTTTCGATCATGAAAGAATGTTTTTTAAAAAATATATATATATAACAGGCTCTTGTAGAATATCCACGTGCATATTTTATTATCATGCACATCCATTTATGGATAAACATCTAATATATATTAATTATTTTTTTAAGGTTTAGAATTTAATGTTTAGGATTTAATATTTAGTTTAAAAGAATTAAATTTTTTTTAATTATTTAATATTAATTGCCATTATATACTCATAAATAGGTGTATAGGATAATAAAACTCTCTAAATATATTCTTAAAATTATGTTTGATCATTAATATTTATTTTAAACCAAATTATTAAATTTTTCACGAAGTTACTTAGTCAGTTAATACTTATACATTGCCATTCCAAAATGGAATCTTGTATAAATAAAAAATGTTACTCTTATATATTTATTTAAAATATTTTAATTCAGTAAAATAAATGTTAAAGAAAACCTTTTAATTTGTTTATAAACTTTTATTATTTCTATCTTAAATTTTGAAGATTGCCAGTTTAGTTTGTTGTTGGCAAAAAAAAAAAAAACAAATAAACAAACAAACAAAGTGTCATCACTCGGAGATTTTATATTTTAAAAGAGACAAATCATGAGAGTTTATTCAGACTTAATTAAGTGATCTTCCTAAATAATGATCGATATTTGATAATTTAAGATAATTTCTATAGATGTTAGGAATCAAATCATACGTTAACGATGAAAAATTTTATCCGAGTATTAAGTCAATTATACCCGCAGAGTTAATTAGTTTAGTTAGATGTGACAAAAAGTGAGTCGTTTATTCTAGCGCTCCGTCAATTCATTTCAGGGCCAACACAGAGAAGATAAATCATAGAGTTACTAGCCTGGATGTTGCGGCTAGTGTATGGGGAGGATAGGCACTAACTTTGTTAGATTTTGACCCTCAGATCTCAATATGACAACACCGCACGCGCCAATACGGAGGAAGTAAATCACAGAGTTATTAGCCCGAATATTATAGCTAGTGCATAGGAAGAGTGGGACACACTGATTTTATCAAATTTTAATTCTCAAATCTCAAGATGACAACACCGTATATATTAATCATCGGTCTATCATGATAATTTGACTAGTTTAGTTAGAGGTGCATGGCAAAAAACGATTCGCTCGTCTCTCGCGTTTCTACTAATCCGTCCCAGGACCAATACGAAAGAGATAAATCACGAAGATAACTAATCCAAATGCTGTGGCTAGCGAGTGGCGAGGACGGACATACTAATTTTATCAGATTTTGACTCCTAAATATCAAGATGATAATATCCACGTATTAACCATCAGTACATCCTGTGGAGACGGACTAATTTAGTTAGAGATGGTAAAAAATGATTCGTCAATCTCAATGTCCCCGTCAATCAATCTTAAAATTAAAATGGAGAAAATAAATTATAGGACCAACACGAGAGCTAGAGCAGGCACGCTGACTAATTTAGTTCGAGACACATGTAAAAGTGGTAAAGATGTGAAGATTCGATCGAGCGGAATGATCCAGCTGTTACATTAGTGACGGATGGAAATTGTAATCCATAAAGTAAAGAGAACAGAGTGGGGGCAAATGAAATCTATTACACTGTGTGAGATCTAATCCAGAATTAATTATGAATAATAAAAAGAACAAGGAAAAAGCGTCTATGCAAAGAATATGCCATTCACCGGCGTCCCTTCAGTTGTCGATAAGGATAAGGACGATTTTTTATCCAAGGACGTATTCAAAGATTAGTATTTATCAAAAAAATATATATATATCATAGTTTCTTTGTTATTAAAGAACACACTTATTTTAATAAACTTTCTCTTATATTCCTTCCGCTAAATATTACATGTCTTTTTCTTTCTCTTTCTCAGTAACGAATTCCGAGACATCCGTAAAAAGATGTTTCTTTATATTATGATTTTAATACTATGGGAACCTTTCTTAAAAAAATATATATACTCTGAAATAAAAGGCGTACCATGATTTTTATTTTGAAAAATATATTGTTCCTTACGTAAGGTAGTCTTTCTAGGCGATTTTTATTGTGATTTCAGAAATATAAAGAGATGTTTCTTTACGTTTCAGGCCTACGTAAAAAAATCTATCATAACACATGATTTCAGGTCGACGCAGGGCCTGAAATCATTTGATTTTAGACCCTGAGCAGGGAAAGATTTCAGGTCCTGCATCGTTCTGTAAAATTAATAAATATAAAAAAATAATTAAGAGAGATAATAATATATATTGATCAGAACAAAAAAAAATATATTCTGAAACTAAAGGCGTACCATGATTTTTATTCTGAAAAATATATTATTTCTTACGTAAGCTAGTCTTTCTCAACGATTTTTATTGTGATTTCAGAAATATAAAGAGATGTTTCTTTACGTTTCAGGCCTACGTAAAAAAATCTATCATAACACATGATTTCAGGCCGACGCAGAGCCTGAAATCATTTGATTTCAGGCCCTGAGCAGGGAGGGCCTGAAATCTTTGATTTCAGGCTCATGCTGGGCTTGAAATCAATAATTTCGGACCCTGTATCATTCTGTAAAATTAATAAATATAAAAAAATAATTAAGAGAGATAATAATATATATTGATCAGAAAAAAATATATTCTGAAATCAAAGGCATACCATTATTTTTATTCTGAAAAATATATTGTTCCTTACGTAAGGTAGTCTTTCTCAGCGATTTTTATTGTGATTTCAGAAATATAAAGAGATATTTCTTTACGTTTCAGGCCTACATAAAAAAATCTATCATAACACATGATTTCAGGCCAACGCAGGACCTGAAATCATTTGATTTTAGGCCTTGAGTAGGGAGGGCCTGAAATCTTTGATTTCAGGCCCTACATGGGCCTAAAATCAATGATTTCAGGCCCTGCATCGCTCTGTAAAATTAATAAATACAAAAAAATAATTAAGAGAGATAATAATATATATTGATCAGAACAAAAAAATATATTCTAAACCAAAGGTGTACCATGATTTTTATTCTGAAAAATATATTGTCCTTACGTAAGGTAGTCTTTCTCAGCGATTTTTATTGTGATTTCAGAAATATAAAGAGATGTTTCTTTACGTTTCAGACCTACGTAAAAAACCTATCATAACATATGATCTCAGGCCGATGCAGGGCCTAAAATCATTTGATTTCAGGCCCTGAGCAGGGAGGGCCTAAAATGAAAGATTTCATGCCCTACATGGGACTGAAATCAATGATTTCAGGCCTTGCATCGTTCTGTAAAATTAACAAATACAAAAAAATAATCAAGAGAGATAATAATATATATTGATCAGAAAAATTAATATATATTGATCAACAAAATAATGTTGCTGTCTAATTTTCTAATGATTATAAATTATGTTGTAATATAAGTTTTTTATGTCTATCAGTGGGTTTTAACCAAAACCCACTGATGGACCTAGAATATTTGAATTTCTCAAAACCCATAATCAATAATTAGAGATGAGCTAGGAGATGGTATTTTTGGTGTCCAAACTTCTAATGATTATAAATTATGTTGCAATAAAAGTTTTTTAGTCTATCAGTGGGTTTTCACCAAAACCCACTGATGGACCTAGGATATTTGGATTTCTCAAAACCGAATATTAATAGTTAGATTTGAGCTAGGAGATGATATTTTTGTTGTCCAAACTTCTAATGATTATAAATTATATTGCAATAGGAGTTTTCTAGGATGGATCAGTGAGTTTCGGTGAAAACTCACTGATAGACCTAGGTTACTTGGATTTCTCCATACTTGATATTTCTATTTAGAATTTACTTAGGAGATGTTATTTCTGATCTGCAAACTTAGTACCTATAATTTTCAGTTATTTCTCCATACTTCTATCTTTCTGTGCCAACTAATACGGTTAGAGAATATAACTGAAAATTATATGTACTAAGTTTGCACATCAGAAATAACATCTCCTAAGTAAATTCTAAATAGAGATATCAAGTATGGAGAAATCCAAGTATCTTAGGTCCATCAGTGGATTTTCACCGAAACCCACTGATTCATCTTAGAAAACTCCTATTGCAACATAATTTATAATCATTAGAAGTTTGAATACCAAAAATATCATCTCCTAGCTCAAATCTAACTATTGATATTGGGTTTTGAGAAATCTAAATATTCTAGGTCCATCAATGGGTTTTAGTGAAAACCCACTGATAGACCTAAAAAACTCTTATTCCAACATAATTTATAATTATTAGAAGTTTGGACACCAAAAATACCATCTCCAAGCTCAACTCTAACTATTGATACTGGATTTTGAGAAATCCAAATATCCTAGGTCCATCAGTGGGGTTTGGTGAAAATCCAATGATACACCTAAAAAACTCATATTACAACCTAATTTATAATCATTAGAAATTTGGACACCAATATAATTTTGTTGATCAATATATATTAATTTTTCTGATTAATATATATTATTATCTCTCTTAATTATTTTTTTATATCTATTAATTTTAAGATTTCAGACCCTCCCTGCTCAGGGCCTGAAATCAAATGATTTCAGGCCCTGCGTCGGCCTGAGATCATATGTTATGATAGGTTTTTTTACGTAGGCTTGAAACGTAAAGAAACATCTCTTTATATTTCTGAAATCACAATAAAAATCGCTGAGAAAGACTATCTTACATAAGGAACAATATATTTTTCAGAATAAAAATCATAGTACACCTTTGGTTTCATAATATATTTTTTTGTTCAGATCAATATATATTATTATCTCTCTTAATTATTTTTTTTATATTTATTAATTTTACAAAACGATGCAGGGCCTGAAATCTTTGATTTCAGGCCCTCCCTGGTCAGGGCCTGAAATCAAATGATTTCAGGCCCTGCGTCGGCCTGAAATCATGTACTATGATAGGTTTTTTACATAGGTTTGAAACGTAAAGAAACGTAAAGAAACATCTCTTTATATTTCTGAAATCACAATAAAAATCACTGGGAAAGACTATCTTACGTAAGGAACAATTTATTTTTCAGAATAAAAATTATGGTGCGCCTTTGATTCTGAATATATATATATATATATATAGAAAGGTTCCCATAATATTAAAATCATAATATAAAGGAACATCTCTTTACGAATGTCTCGGAATTCGTTATTGATAAAGAAAATGAGAAAGACATGCAGTACCTGACGAGAGGGATATAAAAGAAAATTTACTAAAATAAATATATTTTTTAATAATAATAAAATTATGATACGTGTTTTGATAAATATTTGAATACGTCCTTCCATAAAAACCGAAAAAACAATCAAATAAAGTCTTGGAACAAAATCTACTGATCTGTGTCCTTTTTTATTTTAAAAAGCAGGAAATAAAGTTCAGCAACGATAAATTTGGAAGAAAAATTGACAAGTGTTCAAAGACAGAGAGGACGAGAACAAAGCAAAAAGTTGCATGTCTGAATGATCGGTGTATATTAGTATTAGTATCAATAGTTAGTTGAATAAATTGAAATCGACTTTAGAAATTACATCCTAATATAAATAATTTTGAGCAAAAAGAAACATTTGCATTGAAAAAGTTTATATAATTAGAATAATAAAATAGAATGTTTATTGTTATTTTGATCATTCTAAATTTAGATTGTTTGATTTGTAATCTTTCATTGTTTAATTTGTTTGTCAAAATTTTTGGTCTTTGACTTGATTGATTTACATGTCACGGCCTCAGAGGTCCATATTTATTCGAAAATCAGACATCTCTCTTGTACGACAGATAATCTGAAATAGTTGTAGATATCTCTCACACATACGATGACTCAACCATCACAAATATAAAATAAAAAGTCCCACAACCATGCATTTTGTATTGATAAGAAAAAATAAAAATAGTAGAGAGTCCTATGTCCAAATTAAAACTCAAGTTAAATTTAAAATGAACATACCAATCCAATAATGTATAAATATAAATCTACTAAGACAATATCAGATTAATAAAATAAATACGGAAATAAAGGAAATGCGGAAACAGAGAAACTGCAGAAATAAACTAAACACTGAAACAAACTCCGAAACCACTCGACACCATGGGACTGACAACTGGATCCTCTCCTAGCTCCAGGTAATGCATCTATGTGAGGGTAGTTAGACCGGGCGGACTCTATGGGTATAAGAGTAGATCAACACATGACATAATAAATGGTATAACAAGCAAAAAGAATCGAGGATATACAGTCTCTAATAAACAGAATAATAACTAGGCATGTATGAAACATAATGATAGCATAATATCAAAGCATACATGCATGTCAACCAAATACATAATAACTAGGCATGTATGAAACATAATGATAGCATAATATCAAAGCATACATGCATGTCAACCAAATGCAGCAATCATAGCTCATATAAATGCAGTAAACACACAAAACTGTAAAATGCAATAAATACATATGATGCAATGACATGTGTCACCCTGACGCCAGTCAAGCTGCCATCACATCACATTTGTGTGACCAAGTGGATAAGGTTGTGACAACTATACGCACTCCAACGAATACCATTAGTATCAGTGGTTGAGTAGACAGGATGTTGGAGAGTCAACTACTCCAAAAACTCCAAGAAAAAGGGGAGCCACCAACAGCTCTGATATCCTCAAAAATAACGGTGAGAGTGTCAACTATTTGCCTACAACTCCAACATCCACTATCCATGAGTGGTCGAGTGTGATATAACAAGACGGTTGCTCGTACTCTAGCAACTACCACAATGAGTGGTTGAGTGAGCAAAGCGACTAAATGACTGACGACGACTTAATCATATGGAAGTCAATACTCGTCAGCATGCAACTATGCAGATATGGTGCATGATACTAAATGCACAATCAACCAAAAAACAACGATGCAACGATACAATCAATAAATATCAAAATCGTCAAACATGCAACTAGACTACTAGGTAGGGTATCTCTAATGTCAATCAACCCTGGTTGTGTTTAATGATCATTTTTAAGTACTCGCTTACAAGCGGTACTTCACAGAATAGAAAATCGACGGTAAAACTGTACGAACATAAAATATGATTAGCTCGAAGATCAAGCAAAAAAGTATCAACAGGTGATATCAACAAAAACAAAGAATAAGATCAAACAGTCCTACTCAGAAACAAACAGTCATGCATTTAAGATCAATAATCTACATAATACAAAAGTGAAGTACCCGCCTCCAAAGAGAAGTCTGTATCAATAGAGAACTACGTCCAGGTATCCGAATCACAATCAATCAATGTCTTGTGCTAAGAAATACGACTTAGCAATTTATACAAGTAACAGACTAAACTAATTTTCCAAACTTAATTAGGATTCGCCCTAATTGTGTTATCTATTTATTACTCCTTAGTTTAATGATTAGTCTTAAGTAAACCAAATTGTTAAGATTAGGTTTCATCCCCACCAAACCCATACCCTGTTATAATCCCACTAGATTGGAATTTCCACTTCCCATAGGACTAAACTATACACCGACCAACACTACAGTCCTATCAAACCATCATACCAACACCCTATCCAAACAAGAGCTAACCCCCTTCTAACATCTGGTCTTCACTGCACGTGTCCTAACAAAAAGAACTCAGTGTATAGAACTGGCAATAAGAAATAGAACTTGGCTCACTTTTCTGATAAAATATCAAACTAAGTGTGAGACAATGGGAAACAAACCAAGGCCCAATGTTTGTCTAAGCTATACCTGTGGAAATGGATTGCTTTGCTTTCCCATTAATATGAACTTCCTTGCATTTAAAATACATTCTATTTTAAAATGATATCATAGAAGGAAGACCAAAAATACAACATTAATTTTAATAAAATTTGCTAATTCTATCCCGATCTATAATAGGTAGCAGAGTAGCTAGCATTCTTTTGCCACAAAATTATCAAACATGCTTTTTGTCACCAATTATCCCAATTGTTAGCTGATCCAACCAATGACGATCAATAGCTTATTAATCTCTAAAGAATTTAAGAAATTTCAGAAGAGTTATGAACTACAACCTTATGTGGCTTATGGAAGCAATATCACGAAAGAGTAAAAGAAAATCCAAATCGATCTAATTCCAAAACTAATTTACTCTCAAGATTAGTAATCTAGTCAGAAAAGTATTCTATCCTTACTGATCTACCCAATACCAAATTCGAATCACAAAGAATTCCATTCAAGATGGATACTAACCTAACAACACTCATCAAATCATAAGATCTAAGCTCCACTCTTCAACCAAAACTCATTCGAGCAGGGAATTCCCAAATGAACAGAATGCACAAACCAATCCAATTTCACAAGATAGAACAAATCCCAAAATGCTTGATTATGGTAAGATGTTTCACACCCAAATGATCCATCTCAAGAACTCCAAATCGAAACAATCTACAACAGGAATAATCCTACACATTGAGGACGAAGTATCAACCATTACCTTCGTTGCGTAGGCGATGGCCCTCCGCTCTGGATCCAGCGAGATCAGACCAATTGTGGACGAAGTATCAATAAGGCACAACTTCCAAATCCCATCACAGAATCAATGAGATGCCCGCAGGCCACTGCTTCCACGCTGGAGATTGCTGCGCTGCCTCAAAGAAGAAACCCCCCTTGCTGGAGATTAAGGGCTGCAAACCTGGATCGATTAGCCCTCATCGGTCAGCGACGATTGCCTACGACAATCGAAAAAGAATGGCTACAACGAAAAGGGAAAGTCGGGAAATCAAAGACACCACAACCCAAATTCATCTCGCACTTACCCTTGGTCGGAGAGGGAAAACCAAGGACGGGAAGAAACCAAGACGATGCTTCCTCAACTCGCGGTGGCAGTTAAACCCATGGAGTTAGGTTATTTATAGCTTCATCCTTAATTTTGGGTCTTTTAGCAATTGGCCCCTCAACTTAGGTTTAAAAACCATTAAACCCTCCTAAATTTGATATTAAGCCGTTTAACCCTCGAAACTCCAACCTTAACCCTTAAACCTCCTCCGAGGTTTCGAAAATTTCTCGAAACTTTGTTTTTTTCCTCAATATTTAACATTACATACAAATCAACTTGTTAAACACAAATGACTCATTTACACATATTAGACAAACATCAAAATTTCCGAAAGGATTAACAATATGATATTCCAGCGATAGCAATCGACAATATTGTGCATAAAATTATCGAGCCAAATCAACAGATGAAGAACATCACCACGTTGAGAACACAGATTTGAGTATCCTTAAGCAAATAAAGAGTGTGTATATATAAATAAGGGGAACAACACAGATGGTTTACTTGGCTGAAGGAATCTGATGTTCTGCTTTTTTTTGATCCGTTTATTCATGATAACAATCAGCACTCGTGGCTGTTTCCTTCTTCCCATGCTTCGCTTACGTCTTCGCCGATCTCCTTGAACGGTCTTGCGTTAGGCGGCATGTCGAGGAAATGGAACCAAAAATAGATTTGATGATGGTGTGGGAGTAACACTACAACAAGACAGCAGAAGAAAAAGAAAGGAAAACAGGGGGAAATTCTAATTTTACTTGAGGATCGATGGTGGTCAAGAAAGAAGGGGGAAAATCTGAGGGAAAAAAAATATTAACGGTGATGGTAAGGTGGCGGAGGTGATGTGTATCGGATTCCGACGACGGCCGGCAGGGGATCTTGATGCGGTGAGGGTTCAGGTACTGTTGGCAATGCCGAGGGTGATGTTGCCGATGACTCGATGCATGGAGGTGGCGGAGGTTCAATGCATGGTGGGGGCGGGGATTCGATGCAAGTAGGTGGCGGCGGAGGCGGAGGTTCAATGCATGGAGGCGGCGGAGGTGTGTTTGGCGAAGGAGGTGATGAGTACAATGGAGCTGGTGAATAGATTGGCGGAAAAGGAATAAGGGTTGGATTTGGTGGCGGAGGGAAATTGAGAGGTGGCGGCGGTTGATAGCAGTAGACAAATGGCGACGGAGATCGTGGGCAGTAGACGGGCGGAGATGGAGAGCAATGGACTTGCGGCGGAGGAGGCGATGGAGTTCGGACGAAATATGGAGGCGGTGGTGGCGAAGGAAAAGGAGGAGACGGCGGTGGAGGAGATGGAGGCGGCGGTGATGGCGGTGGGGGAGATGGCGGTGGAGGAGATGGTGGGGCGGGACGGGGAGGAGGAGATGGCGGAGGAGGAGATGGTGGGGGTGGGGACGGCGGAGGAGGAGATGGAGGGGCGGTGACGGCGGGGGGGAGATGGAGCGGAGGAGACGGCGGAGGGGAGATGGTGGGGGTGGGGACGGCGGAGGAGGAGATGGTGGCGGCGGTGACGGCGGTGGGGGAGATGGAGGCGGTGGGGACGGCGGAGGAGGAGATGGCGGTGGCGGTGGCGGTGATGGAGGTGGTGGAGGGATCAGTGGCATGAAAGGCTTACAATTGAAAATAGAGCATTCGGCTGGAGGATGAGAGAAGAAAGACCTGCATTGTCGCTCCGATCTCTGCTTCGACCGTGCTAATAGGCAATTTTGCCGGTCGTTGAAGGACCGCAGGGCGAAGCACTCCGGCGGTTCCCCGTTGAAGTAATTGTACGAATAGGTGAAGTTCTTCAGACGCGGAAGACTGCAGATTGAGGGCGGAATAGAACCGGAGAATAGATTGTGTGCGACGTCAAGCTGCTCGAGGCTGAGCATTCCGCCGACAGACTCTGGGAGTGAGCCGACGAGCTTATTGTAGCTAAGGTCGAGCACTGTGAGACTTTTAAGAAGCCCGATCTCGGAGGGGAAGCAGGAGTTCAGGCGGTTGTTCATGAGGATGATCTCGTTGAGTGTCCTAGACATGTTGCCGAGGCTTGCCGGCAGACATCCATGGAAGCGGTTGTTGGCCAGGACAATGACGGAAACAGGTGAGTTGCCGATGTTATCGGGGATCTCAAAGGCGAAGCGATTGTGGTTGATGAAAATGGCGTCCAGGCTACGTTCGAAGAGCTCGGTCGGCACGCCGCCCTCGAACTCGTTGAAACGAAGATCGAGGTAACGGAGAGAAGGGAGGCGGAGGACGACGTCGGGGAAACAGCCAGAGAGACGATTGTTGCTGACGTCAAGCTCATGGAGGAGAGTGAGATGGCGGAGGGAGTGGGGGAGGGTGCCGCAGAAGCGGTTGGAGTTGATGTGGATGAGCGCAAGGTCGTAGAGCAATCCGATCTGGGAGGGGATGAAGCCGGCGATGTCGCCGTGGTTGAGATCGACACCGGCGACGACAGTGCTGCTGGGATCGGAGGGTAGGGAGGAACAGAAGACGTAGGTGTAGTTGCAGACAGCGGGGCCTACCCAGTTGCCCGTCAGGTTCTTGGGGTCGGAGATGATGGCGAGCTTCCAAGCCTGGAGGCCAATGTAGGCGTCTCGGAGGCGGGGGTTGGGGAAGGAAGCGAAATCTTCGACTCCGGTGGCCTGTAGGAGCTGTCGCAGCCTCTGCGCGTGGCCATTACGGCCGGAGCAGGAGTCGGCAAGGGGGAAGATGACGAGCAGCAGCAACAGCAGAAACAGGAGAGAATGTAGGAGCCAGGGATCTTCTCGGCCGCGCTTCCACCTCATCTCATCCTTCGCCGCCGACAATTCCTCCGACGTCTATTTCTTCCTCCTCTTCTTCTTCTTCTTCTTCCCTTCTTCGGCGTGCGGCAGTCACAGATCGGCCGTTTATTTCAACAAGACGAAGGGATCCCGGCGGCGCTCAGGAATCTTTTCTTAACCGTTGGATCGGGCGACGTGGCCCACTGTGGCCCACTAAATCCCAGTTCTGATGCATCATCTTTCGACAAAGGACGGTCATGATCATCTGACACTGTTTGCTACTTTCTTAAACTTGTATCATTTTCCGATTTTTACCCATCGAGTTTGATTTTCTTTTTCATGTATTTGATTTCGGACGTCACACAATCAGTCTCATAATTATTTATAAAAAAAATAAATTAAGAAATTAAATATGTTGAGAAGGTATTTTTTTTATTTTTATAAATTTGTTATGTGATCATCAATTTAATTATATTCTAAGATTGAATTTGATGAAAATATAATCAGCAAATAAATGAAACATTACAAAATTTTCTAAAAAAACTTTATCTCTTTTCAAGGGTAAAACGTAATTTACTAAATTTTAGGGAAGAAAAAGATAAATATAGAGCCGCTGGCGCTCCAATAAGAGTTTTTTAAAGAGGTCTGAAGAACAAAATTTTAATGGATGCAAAAGGTAATCTAAGAGTGATAGTAAAATTTTAAAATTACACTTTCCATTTTAATATAAATAATTTGGAGGGATCATTAATTAATAATGCAAAAAAAGAATGATAAGATAGGAGTCATAAAATAGTGATAAGGAAGTTTTTTTTATTATTACGAAGAGTGTGTTAGGATTTTATAATGTTGATGTAGTTTTAGTTGATACATTAGATACTCTAAAAAAATATTAAGTTTTAATCATGAGAGATTTTGAAAATGATCGATCTAATTTTACAAAAAAATTTCAAGTAAATCAACGTTTAAATTCATGTAGTATGTCATAATTGAGATTCGACCTTAAATACCTAATTAACCGTAAAAGAAATTTAGTCATTGTACTATTGCCTTGGAGCTTTGGAACATTATTATACTACAGATGATTGGACTCATCGTAGATACTCTTTGCCGTTTGTTCTTAAATTATGTGAAAAAAATAAATCATGAAATCAATCAATCATTATATAAGCAACCGAGCTCCTCATGAGAAGTTTCAGTCAGTATGATTAGTAAATTTAGGGGGCGCTTGGTAAACGAGTTTAGAAGTCGGGAATGAAAATGAAATATATTTCATTCCCATTGATGATGTTTGGTATACGGGATCGGAATCAAAATATGAATATGATACTCATGATTTTATAACCTAGCCCCCACTAGGTTATCATCAAATTCATAAACTCCTCAATCAAAATCCATTATCATTTCCATTACCGAATATATACCAAAATCCCCTTAAATAATCGTCGTCTAACAGATCGCATAAGGATCTTAATTAATTTGTCTTTTCTCAAATGAGATTTCCTTCAACAGTTTGAATGGCCTCCAAATAGGGCAATACGTCATCCTCGTGACAGACTCGATTGGTGTGACAATTTAATAGAGGCCCAATTAATACGCGGACAAAAATGATGGCCCACCCATTCAAAATCCAACAATTATTAAATTTTACTTTTGTTTTTTATTTGTCGACGAGAAAAAAAAAATTGAATTTCACTAAAAGCATCTCTTATTTAATATTTCTATCCTCCTCGTAAAACGATAAGCATCTCATATTTAGGGAGTGTTTGGGAGAGTTTCTACTATTTGTTTTTTAGATTCTGGCTACACAGAATCACTTTTGAGTATTTGGGAAGGCTAGATTCTGTTTTAGTTTCTGTTACTTTTGCTCAGAAGTTAGAAGTAAGAATTTGATATTTCTACCTGCTTCTGTTTTTTTATTTATGATATAACATTAAAAAATAATATTTATATCCTTAAATAATATAACATTTTGCCTGATTACCACTTGACCTAATTTTCAGAATTATATATATATTATATTTATATAAATTATATTATTTTTATTTTTATTAATTTTGTATATTTTTTCAAATATTCAAATTATAAAAAAATTAATTTTAATACTATATTTAAAATATAATAATAATTATATCACTATTTAAAATATAATAATAATTATGTGAACAAATTATTGATAGTATCGAAATTATATTTAAATAATTAAAAAATGATTAATTTATATAGTTTAAGGATATTATTGTCATTCAATTAAAAATTAAACTTAGAAGCAATTATTTTCCCAAACACTCAAACTTTATCTTGTATCAGCTTTTGACTTTTATTTTCAAACACTGTTTACTTTAGCTTCTTACTAATTTCAAGATAATCATTACAAGAATCACTTTTCAAAAAATAAAAGTTCTCCCAAACACTCCCTTAATATTTCTATCCTCCTCGTAAAGCGATTCGTTCGCTTCTAACCTCCCGATAAATCTATTATAAATTTAATACGAAAAATATAAATCATAAAGATTAATAATTCGGGTATTATAATTAACGTGTAAATGGAGAACTAGAATATTAATTTTGTTAAATTTTAATTTTTAAATTTTAAAATAATAATATTCCTATACTAAATATTCATCCATTTCATGGATCCTGCTCGTACTTTGCCTGGGGTACGCAATGAATCCATGTCATATTGATTACTACTGAGTTGAGACAAGCAGAAGCTAAAGGGCTTCAACCGTCGATAGAAGACAAAACGACCGACGGTACTGAAGAGGCGAAGGGTGGTCCTGTGTCGGCGGGCATTGATAGATCAGACTGACAGTGTGATGCGTGCGCTATGGCGGGCGTCGGTCGAACTGTAGAGGCAAAAGTTAAACGATTAGATAGATATATAATCTATTTTAAATTAATTATTTTTCTTTGTCACTGAAAATATAAAACCGATCAGCGTTGCATTTGTTCCGGAAAAGATTGGCATAGATAGTAAATCATCGAAACGTAGTCCATGAAGACGATAACATGGAAAATATATTCAAGTGCTATGAGATTAATACGAATGTTAAAGAGAGCATACCAGAAGATTTTCAGATGAACCCATTTCGACATTTAAATCAGTAATTTTATCTTTTTTCGGAGGACAACGAAGAATCAAAATTTTCCCTAAGTTTGGAAAACTTACCCTCTTACCTGAACGTCGAGGCATCTTATATATCCGAGGACTTGGTCACACGTATCCCCACATTCTCATCCACATCCCTTATGTGAGTCTAAGCCTGATATAATGATGGAGTAGTTACAAAGAGGAAGTTATTTTGGAAGTTATTGGAAGTTATTGGAAGTTATGGTGGTTACATTTTCTATTATAAATAGGATGCTAATTGTAACTTTGAAGTACGGTGAATTGCATTTTCATCTTAATATTATTTCCAGATTTGTTCTTTTCCTTTCTTCACTTGTGTTCTACGAAGATCCATTCAGTTGAAACCAACATTTGGTATCAGAGCAGCCAAGTTCGCCAAAGAACATGTCGTCCGCGAGCAAAGCAACCAGAAGAGAAGGGAACGTGACGCTCTCTTATCCGTTACTCACGAAGAGTAACTACTCGGTATGGGCGTTAAAGATGCGGGTGAATTTACAAGCACAAGGAGTCTGGGAAGCCGTGGAGCCCGGCAATGACGTTGTCGAAGAACGCAAAGATAGGATGGCTCTCGCTGCCATCTATCAAGCACTTCCAGAGGATGTCCTTCTCATGGTGGCAGAGAGGGATTCTGCCAAGCAAACATGGGAGACACTTAAGACGATGCACGTCGGTGTGGAACGAGTCAAGGAAGCGAAAGTGCAAACCTTGAAGACTCACTTCGAGGCAATTCGCATGAAAGACGGGGAGTCAGTGGATGATTTCGCTATGAAATTAACATCAATAGTGACAAGTATTCGCTCGTTGGGGGAGAAGATGGAGGAAATTTCCGTCGTGAAAAAATTCCTTCGAGCCGTACCACAAAGATACATGCAGATCGTCACCGCAATCGAGCAATTCGGTGATCTCAAGAACATGACCGTCGAGGAAGTCGTAGGTCGCCTCAAGGTCCACGAGGAGAGACTTCGTGGTTACGGAGACCGAGAGGAGGAGAAGCATCTTTTGCTCACGCATGAAGAATGGAAGTTACGGATGAAGAAAAATGGAGAAGCTGATTTGTTTTCAAACTCATTGGGTCTCACGGGCAATGTGAAGTTCGGAGATGGCTCACTCGTGGAGATCAAGGGACGAGGATCTATCTTATTCCAATGCAAGAATGGAGATCACCGACTAATAACCAAGGTATATTACATTCCAAAACTGAAAAGTAATATCATAAGTCTTGGTCAGATGACAGAAGAAGGAAGTACGATCATCTTAGTCGGATCGCTCTTGAAAATGTTCGACCGAAATGGCGTCCTGTTAATGAAGGTGGAGAAATCACAAAATCGGTTGTATAAGATTTCCCTCGAGACGAGTCAACCCGTTTCTCTATTAACGTTGCTAGAAGATCCGGCTTGGTTATGGCATGCGAGGCTTGGGCACGTAAACTTTTATGCTCTCAAGATGATGGGGGAGAAGGAGATGGCTATAGGGCTGCCTAAGATCACACGCCCCAACCAAGTGTGTGAGAGTTGCTTGATTGCAAAGCAGTCAAGGATGCCATTCCCTGCTCAAGCCAACTTCCGTGCCGATAATCTCTTACAACTTGTGCACGCAGATCTGTGTGGTCCAATCACCCCGACATCACTCGCCGGTAACAAGTATTTTCTATTACTTATTGATGATCATAGTCGTTGGATGTGGGTGTACATGCTCAAAGAAAAGGGAGAAGCTTTTGAAGCATTTAAGAAGTTTAAAAGGCTCGTGGAGAACAAGTCGGAGCACAAGCTGAAGACTCTTCGAACTGATCGTGGTGGCGAGTTCACATCCCATAAGTTCACGGAATTCTGTAAAGAAGAGGGAGTCGAGCGTCATCTCACAGCACCATACACACCTCAACAAAATGGTGTGGTGGAGAGGAGAAATCGCACCGTAATGGCTACCGCGAGGAGTTTGCTCAAGAGTATGTTAGTTCCGGCAAACCTCTGGGGGGAAGCGGTACGACATGCAGTTTATCTCTTAAACCGTTTGCCGACAAAGGTACTAGGAGATTGCACCCCTTACCAAGCTTGGTTCGGCAAACGACCTCATTTGGAGCATTTAAGAGTATTCGGATGTACCGCACATGTGAAGGTTGCAGGTCCACATCTCAAGAAGCTAGATGATCGAAGTCAAGCAATGGTGTATCTTGGCGTCGAAGAGGGAAGTAAAGCACATAGATTTCTCGATCCACCACGGGAAAAAATCTTTGTGAGCAGAGACGCCGTGTTTGAAGAGGAGAAGAAGTGGGAATGGTGCAACCATGATGACGAGGCTGTACAAAACTATGTGGAGTTCGGAATCCTACAAGATGACGGAGGTATAGCAGAATTGACGCCACCAACAAGTCCGCATTCGGCATCGCCGATGACTCCAGTAGAAATGCCAAACTCTTCTCAACAGCAAGACAACTCGGGCAGATCCACAACTGAAGATGCTCCCAGGAAATTCCGCTCACTCATCGACATTTACACGGAGGCACCACGAGTAGAGATGGATCTTGATGAATTATTGTTGCTCACTACCGACGAACCAACATTTGGTATCAGAGCTCTCAAGAACAAGCCGTGTATACAAGGAGGCGTGGAATGAGGCTATGCGAAAAGAGCTCGAGTCCATCGAGAAGAACAAGACATGGGCACTCACCGACTTGCCACCTGGTCACAAACTCATCGGGTTGAAGTGGGTATACAAGTTGAAAAGAGACAGCAAAGGCAACATCCTTAAGCACAAAGCACGATTGGTAGCGAAAGGTTATGTGCAGAAGCAAGGAGTTGACTTCGAAGATGTATTTGCACCGGTGGCAAGACTCGACACCATCAGGTTAATTCTAGCTCTCGCTGCTCATCGCGGATGGGAGATTCAGCACTTAGACGTCAAATCGGCATTCCTCAATGGAGATCTTGAGGAAGAAGTCTATGTCGCTCAACCTGAAGGTTTTATAGTCAAGACCAAAGAACACAAAGTGTACAAGCTGTCCAAGGCTCTCTACGGTTTACGCCAAGCACCAAGGGCGTGGAATATACGTCTCAACAAGAGTATGGTGAGTCTTGGTTTTGTGAAGTACTCATCGTCGGAGTATACGTCGATGATCTAATCGTGACGGGATCCAGTAGTGTTAGTATAAAGAGATTCAAGCAGCAAATGATGAATGAATTCGAGATGAGTGATCTCGGGTTGCTCTCATACTACCTTGGTATCGAGGTGGAACAAAAGGAAGACTGTATCATAGTAAAGCAATCAACCTATGCAAAGAAGGTGTTGGAACAGTTCGCAATGGCAGATTGCAACCCGAGCCAGTATCCAATGGAAGCAAAGGTGAAGTTCGGCAAGGATGCAGCAGGAACCTTTGTGAATCCCACTGAGTATAGGCGTGTCATCGGGTGTCTCAGATATTTGACTCACACTCGACCTGATATCTCATATGCGGTCGGCATGGTGAGTCGTTACATGGAACAACCTACTACTCTACACCAACAAGCGGTGAAACATATTCTCCGCTACGTGAAGGGTACGACGAGCTTCGGGATTCAGTACAAAAGAGGACAAGGCACTGAAAAACTTATCGGTTTCACTGACAGCGATCTAGCTGGTGATATAGATGGCAGGAAAAGTACTGGAGGAATGGCATTTTATCTTAACGAGAATCTAATCACTTGGCAATCTCAAAAACAGCGAACCGTTGCTCTATCATCCTGTGAGGCGGAGTTCATGGCAGCCACTGCGGCATCATGCCAAGCATTGTGGTTGAGAAGTTTGTTGAGCGAGGTGACCGGAAGCGAGCCAAAGCCGGTAACTCTCTATGTCGACAACAAATCTGCAATTGCATTGATAAAGAACCCGGTGTTTCATGGACGCAGCAAGCACATCGACACTCGCTTCCATTTTGTCCGCGAGTGTGTCGAGAACCGACAGATCATCGTGGAGTTCGTAAGCACCAGAGAACAACATGCGGATATTCTCACCAAGGCTCTAGCAAGAGTAAAATTTTTGGAGATGCGAGAGCTGCTCGGAGTAAAGAACCTCGAACCAAATCAAGCTTAAGGGGGAGATTGTGAGTCTAAGCCTGATATAATGATGGAGTAGTTACAAAGAGGAAGTTATTTTGGAAGTTATTGGAAGTTATTGGAAGTTATGGTGGTTACATTTTCTATTATAAATAGGATGCTAATTGTAACTTTGAAGTACGGTGAATTGCATTTTCATCTTAATATTATTTCCAGATTTGTTCTTTTCCTTTCTTCACTTGTGTTCTACGAAGATCCATTCAGTTGAAACCAACACCTTAATCTTCGATTACTCGATAGATATTATCCTTTGGTAATGGTCGAAGCGATTATTAAGGCCTTAATTGTCGTATGTTGCGGGTAATAATTATCCGATGATTTTTCTGTTCTAGAAAGAGGAACGACTACCTAAGTCGGACTTTCTAACTCCTATGTTGATCTTTGGGCTCTACTCTCCCGAATCAGTCTCGGAGTCTCGTCTTCCGAGATGACTTCAGGGCCTTCATTCACTTTCTCGAGATAGTCTTGAGAGCCTGATTCCCGATCTAACCTCGGGGGTTTTCTTCCATTCTCCCGGGGTAGTCTCGGGAGCCTGATTGCCGGTCTGACCTCGGGGCTCTGGTCCATTCTCCCGAGATAGTTTCGGTCTGACCTCGGAGTTTTGGTTCGGCGAGCCCTACTATGTAGCTTCCCCGTGCCACGTGTCCACCTCGGGATGCTCATCCCTGTCACAAGTCCCCTCTTCAAGTCTAATCGAAAGAAATGTAACTGACTAATTAGGCTGGTGGTACAACGAGAGGAAACTACGTATCTGTGGGGTCCATATTATCATTCTTTCTCTCTTGGCGACTTGTCGGATCCGAGGAATAGAAACATTCGTCCCTCAGCCCGAGGCGGTCCTTTGAATTAGTCCAAAAGTCCCTGTGAGTTCCGAGACCCGACAATTATAGTTGTTTATCACCCATTAAAAGCACATGGAGTATCTTAATGGCGAGGAAATACTTCAGTGAATATGGCATTGCCACATGTCCAATTCTTTTCTTCGTGATCTCCTTCTAATACGCGCCGCAGGGTCATACCAACCGACGATCATAAAGAAGGACGACGCCTCGAGATGGATAGTCATCACCATCCACATGTCGTGCCCCTATTGTCCACGCGAGGGTGACTTCTTCTCTATAAAAAGGGGAGGCGAGTGCGTCCTTCCGTCTTCTTGCATTGTCGATTATCAGAGCTTGAGCGTCTCGCTGCTGTTTACTAGCTTCTTCTTTCGCTAGGGTTTCTTCTCCACGCGTAAGTTCCATTTACCTTCCATCTTCTTCTCCCTCTTTCATTCGAAGACATGAGCAAAGAGGCAAAAGGGAAGAGAGACCAGGGTAATAAGGGAAAGCCCGAAGAGGAGAGGGCTTGTCATCCGAAGTGGTATGAGGCCAGTTCATCGAAGCTTAAGTCCACCACTTTGAGAGCCGTCTGCGAGGCCTACGACATTCCGACGGACCTAGAGGTCAGGATTCCCAACCTTAAATGGTCCCTTGTAGAGCCTCCCTTAGATTTTTTTCACCTTTTTCTAAGGGCATGTAGAATTCGACCTCCGTTTTCCAATCCCTCCCTTCTTCATGGTCATCTCCCAATATTTTGATGTGCCTTTGCATCAGATGACCCTAAATGCCTTCGCCTAGATGGGCGGGGCATTCACTCTCTTCAAATTATTCAACATACCCTTGACCCCCGTTTCATACACTATTTATTCTTTCCAAATATAGTGTCTAGGGGGGCCTTTAGTTTCACCGCCCATTCGAGCCATAAATTCATCGGCAGTCTCCCTTCCTCCCATAAGGGATGGAAGGAGTGATTTTTCTTCATCTAACTCGCCGAGCACCAGTTTTATCCGACATGTTGGCATGAGGATCTACCTTCGCCATCTGACCTGGGCGATTTTAGTGAGATTCGAGATACCAGCGGGC
This sequence comes from Boesenbergia rotunda, assembly GCA_024364735.1. Classification (NCBI taxonomy): domain Eukaryota; kingdom Viridiplantae; phylum Streptophyta; class Magnoliopsida; order Zingiberales; family Zingiberaceae; genus Boesenbergia; species Boesenbergia rotunda. The sequence goes on along the minus strand of JAGFNQ010000301.1, from coordinate 42,968 downwards.
CAGAAGTATTCTGGCTGGGATGGAGTTCCATGGACCCCACCTAGTTTCTTGCGAGGAGCAACTGTACCAAGCTGGGATTAGTCCTAAAGTCACCCGTCTTAGCCATGACCTCCGTAAGTGCACTGTTTCATTTATCACTTATCTATTCTAACTGATGTTTTCTAATTTTTGTGTTGCAGAAAACATCATGCTTTCCCGAGCTATGAGCAAACTTCTCAAATGGGAGCTTGCAGACGAACAAGCCTTGACTCCTCCTCCAGCTGCTCTCCCTTTCACGGTTGAGTCTTCTGAGGGCTCCGAGCAGATCCCCGGCGAGGAGCAGAACACTATCAAGTCCTCCGGTATTGAGGTGGCCTCTGAGGAGGGAGGTGACATCGAAGGATTGCCAGTCCAAGCTCCTGCATCGAAGACAGGGCCTACTGGGAGAGCGAGCCGACCCCCCACCAAGCGGTCACACCTCATTCTGCCTGCTGAGGAGGGGGTGGAGGAAGAAAACGCGTCAAAAGACCACAGGTGGAAACCCGCGGTCCCTTCGGCACATCCACGAAAAAGAACCTGCCCGGCCAGGGTGGCGATGGACGAGGAGGACAGTGTTCCTCTCTCCACACACTAACGAAGTGCGAAGTCAGCCATTGCAGCACCGGCGGGTGAGGTCGAGGTCCGCTCCGAAGTCGCCGAGACATCTAGCAGCCTTAAGTGCAGGAAAGTGAGACCCGTCGAGCCCGCTCTCACCAGTGCCCACCTGCGCTGGAAGGTAAAGGTGGCAAAGAAGGCGGCCTCCCTAGGCCCTCGACCAGTGGAGTTGAAGGAGGCATCGGTAGAGGGTCGTACTTGCAGGGGAGACTCCAGCACAGAGGATGATATCCCGGGGCCATCCCGAGTGCCCCTCGAAGCGCCTTGCATTCAGCCCGTCTGCCCCCCCCCCCCCCCCCCCCCGAAGGCAAGTCTTCTCGGAGTAGCCGCGCAGTCACAAGAGGGAGGACCTCAGGCGCTTCGGCTGGGTTACTTACCAATCTGCACGAGCTACTCCTCAAGGTAAAGATGTCGTGCTTTCCTCTTATCATTGTTTACTTTTTCTAACTCTTGTTATTTGTTGTGACAGGTCGCGTCTGACTGCCCGACTGCCTTATCATGGCAGCCACCTATCCTCCGAGCAGGAGACCGACGCCTTGCGCCAACAGGTAGCTGAATTAGAGGCAGCGGTCTACCGAGCTCACGAGGAAGGTCTAATGCAGGCAGAGGTTCGCAGGGGTCTTCAACTTAAGGTGGAGCACTACATGGACTCTCTGCTAACCTCTGAGTCATCTCTGCACAGTTCACGCCGCTGGGAGCTCCTCCTATCAGAGCTGACGAAGACTCTCATCGATGAGGTGAGCCATTTAGCTCACGAGAAGGGGTGCTCCGAAGAACGAGAGGCAAAGCTATCAGAAGACATCCGCCACCTGCAAGAAGACTCGGAGCGAGCCCAATCGCAAATCCAGGCGAGTGCGGAGCAGCACGAGGAAGCCCATATATATAGAATGGGACCAGCTATCCTCCGAGGCGGCCGAGCTAAAGACTGGCCGAGACGCAGGTCCAGCGGAACTGCAAAAATACAAAGCTGACGAAGAGTCCCGGCAAACAGAGGTCGAGGTCGAGTTCAAGGCCAGGTTCATCCAATCCGATGAATTCGGCGATATCTTGGTTTGACAAGTCCTAAAGCACCTGAAACAGGGCATTAACGGTGCCATCCAGCAACTTCAGAGAGCCAAAGTGCTGAAGCCGGAGGTGGACCTGAACTTCATGAGCGTCGGCCAGGTTTGGGATGAGCACCCAACTAAAGACAAAGAACTGTAGAGCTCTTCCCAAACCTGTACTGCCTTTTATTTTTTTGTATTTATTTTTTTTACTTTTGGATGTACCTCAGATGTAATCTATAATTTTGAATGACATCTTCTGTACTCCAAGTGTAAATAATATGCATTTATCTTCTGTCCCTTTTCTTGAATATATTTGTTTTCTGTCTCAGTCTCTTTTAATCTTCTGTACTTTGTGAGATTCATTTTGAATTGAATGAAGCATATTTATCATCTGTGTCTCTTTCTTCAAATGTAATTCCAGCTTATGTTTGTCTTCTATGCTTGATTGGATGTACTCCAAATGTAAGCTTCACCAAT